>JAJEJO010001960.1:10004-106372 GCA_020662805.1 Glaucomys volans
TGCCCAGGTAGCAGATAAGACTTTATTTCTGGGTGTGTCTGTGTGGGTGTTTCCAGAAGAGATTAGCATTTGAATCAATAGATTCAATAGGGAAGATTCTTCCTCTCCAGTGTAGGTATGCATGATCCAATCTGTTGAGGGCTGAACCAGAACAAAAAGAAGGGGAAGGGCAAATTCTCTTTTATTCTTCTTGAGCTGAGACACACATCATGTCTCATGTCTTGTTTTGGGGGGTCAGAGCTCTGAGCTCTCAGGCTTTTGTATTGGGGCTTACCTTAGTTTTCCTCCTTGGTTCTCAGGCCTGTAGACTTGGATTGAATTACAACACCCATTCTCCTGGTTCTCCAGTTTGCAGATGGCAGATTGGAGGACACCTTGTCCTTGGCCTCCATATTGATGTTCCCACAATTTATAAATCCCACCCCATTTCCTGTAGTTTCTGTTTCTCTGGAGAACCTTGATGAATGCACAGGCCTAGAACACTGCCATCTATTTGATGTGGATGTCCATGGGTTTCTCCTCATCTGCTGGAGACCTCATGAACTACAGTCTGAACCATTTGAATTAGCTCTAGTCAAGTCTTGGATGCTACCCTTGGATTCTGACATGTTAGTTTTCTCTTATCAGTGAGGAGGCCTTTCAATGAGGGGTTAATAGTCAACTAGACCTGGATCTACCATTTACTGCCTTATATAAGTCGCTTCATCTCTCTGAACCTCAGTTTCTATATCTGTAAATGGGAATTATAATGATGACTTCATAGGTTGCTGTATTAAAAAAATAATTGTATAAAGCCCTTGTCATTAGAGTAAGCTCTCAATTAATGGTATCTACCAATATTATCTTGTTTCTCCTCGCTCTCCTCCTTCACAGTATGATCATTCCCTACATCTCCAAAGAAATGAAAGGTCTGATGCACACATCAAACGTTCAATACAGGGCTAACTCATTCACCAGGCCCAGTAGGCACAGAACCTAAGGCCCATGATAACTTCAGGGATCCATAAAAATAATTTTGATTTACTTTATATATAAAAATGAATCTAGCCTGGATTGTATTCATATTTATACCAATGTAGTAATGACATAATTTTTTAATTTTTTTTTTTTTATGGAGAAGGTGGCCCACAAAGGCAAAAGTTTATAAGACTGGCCCATGAAAGTTATAATGGGGTTCTGGTTCGACAGGCCTTAGTTAGGGTCTGCCTATGGGGCTGCTGTCCAGAGGACAATGTATCTCCAGAAGGGGTGCCTTTTGGAGCGTCAGGGCCCAGTGCAGGACTGGGCACCCAGTAGAAGCTGAGGAAATGTGGGTTACTCTTCAGAGACAGAAAAACCTCCTGTCTTCCCTAGCAATCCAAGGTATGCCATGTGACTGAAAGGTTCTTAGAATTTTTCCAGAGTCCAGGAATTTTAGCAGTAATGATCTGGAGGAATAAAATCCACCAGAAGAGAAGAATCACCATTTGGCAAATAGACTTTAGGCATGAACAGCTTTGGAAATTTATAAGATCATTTCCTTGGGCAAGAGTGAATATTTGTACTAAGGTCGCAACCAGAATTCTCCAGAGCCTTTAGTAAAGGTCTGCTTTGGAAGCTCTGAGGGAGGCAGCCTACCTCCTGCCAAGTCCTCTCTGCAATTTGAGTCCACCAGCAGAGGCTACCTCCCAACCTCCCTGATTCAACTTCCTTTTGTTCCCAGGGGAGGTCAGGGAGGGAGTTGAGGAGAGAGAGAACACAAGCTTGTACCCATCCATCAAGCCTGGGATGCAGACCTCAGAGGCCTGGGAGTCTTGCTACTCTCACAGCATCATGGATTTGGTGGTGACTCACTCATGGACTGTGTTTGGGTGTCTTGGGAGAAATTCACCATGACACAAGGGCAAGGACTTTTACATGGAATCTTCTTCCCATTTGGAGATGCTGGATGGGATTTCCACCACTCCTGGCAAGAATATCAGTAACTAATATTCACAAAGCACCATGAAGGACTTTCTGCTTACATTTTATCCTCATAGCAACTTTGTGGGGATGTTATGTTTATCTCTGGTGGATCTGAAAGATCCCTGAGATGGTTAAAAGACCCATGTGTGTGCTCTTTGTCACGTCATTTAGTTTTTCAAAGCTCACGGCATTACTATGAGACACAGAACTAGTTTAGAAACCATTCTTGGCTAATGGTCACTGAGTCCCCACTACTTGTCAGGTGCTCTGCATGGAGACTCTTAGCCTTCAACACATCCTCTGGTGGATACTGTTAGCACTTCTGCATACATCCGAGGGAGCTGAGGCAGAGTTCAGTGAAGTCACTTGCTCAAGGTCAAGTCTATTAAGAGACAGAACCAGGATTAGAAGCCAGCTTGCTCCAGGGACACCCCTGGCTTTCTGGTTCTCTTGCTGTGTGCTTTCTTCCTCTGTTCTTCCCTCCTCCCGTGTCAGGACCGGGGGTGCCAGTGGGGCTCCCCACAACCCTTGGTTTGTACCAAGCCATCATCATCTGTCCACGCAGGGCCACTCCCTTCAGGTCTGTTTACTACTTATCTATTTATTCCTTTCCCTGTCTCTGGTCTCTACTCATTCCTCCACCCTTCATAGTCTCCTATGCTAACAAGTTTTATATAGAAGTTTAAATAGTGTGAAAGTTGTCAGAATCAAAATGGAGCTCCTGTGTCAAACCTTAATGAATAAATAAAGAGGGTTATGGAGGAGACCTCATGTGTTATCTTTGATAACAAAAACTATCACAAGAGACTCAACCAGAACCACCGCCTTGCACGGAGACCAGTACAGCCGCACACAAAAAATTCTTCAGCAAGGACATCTGCAACTGCCTGTCCAACCTTGGACTGAGGCCACTCTTATTATTGATTCTTGTAGTGAAGGATAATTGTTTCAAAACAACTTATGTAACCCTCCTCATTTTACCTTTAAAAACCCTTGTCTTCCTTTACCTCCCTGAATATACCCATAATTTACTCTGGCACGCCTACTCCCATAACAGTGTTCATTGCTGATGAAATTCATTATCTTTGGAGAATCTTTCTCTATTTATTATTTAGATTGACAACAGCCATGTTACCTTAAAAAAGTCTCCAGAGTTTGTGTGTGTGTGTGTGTGTGTGTGTGTGTGTGTGCAAGCTTAGGTTCTAATTTATGTAAAAAATGTTGTCCTATAAAATCCATTCTGGTTCTGAATTTCCCCATCAAATCCATGCTTTAAATCTCTTCATGTTCATTTACGTGCATCTAGCCCGCAGCTTCTCAATGCTCTCTGATATTTTATTCTCTAGCACATTTTGCTTAATTATCCTCCCAATGATGGACCTCCAAATTTAACTTCCTGTGATTAGAATTAATAAAATTGTTGATAAACATCCTCATATTGGTTCCCTTACTAAAACTACGCACAATCTCTGGGATGCATAAATGGAAGTGGAATTGGCAGCTTATAGCCATAAATAACCATCATTTTACCAAGTCCTGCTAAGTTGCTTTCCAAGACAGCTGTACCAACTTCAAACTCCCAGAAAGCAGGCCAGGGTATTTTGAACTCTTCACATTCTCCCCTTGACAGAAAATTACTCACTTTTCCAATTTCTGCTTTTCTAATGGGTGTAAGCCACCACCTTATTCATGATTTAACTTGTATATATTGATTACTAGGTAGTAAGAGAATTAACTTATTATTCACTTAGCTTCCTATTTTCTGACTTGCCTATTCATATTCTTGTTCTTTTAAACAAAATTGGGTTTCTCATCTCTGTCCAATGATCCAGAGTTTCTGAAAGAGTCTAGAATAGATATTAATTTATTATTGGCTTTAGATACTACAGTATCTTCTTCCAGTCTGAAACTGATCTGTTAACTTTGTCTGTGATGCTCCTTGCTAAACCCCATGGCTATCAAGTTGTGAAGTTCATCATTTTTTAAAAAGTGGACCACTGTTACACCTTCACTTCATTTATTTATTTTTATGTGGTGCTGAGGATCAAACACAGTGCCTCACATGTGCTAGGCAAGTGCTCTGTCACTGAGCCACAACCCCAGTCAAATGTTTATCATATTTAAGGATTTTTTTGTCTGATGGTTTGTGCTTTTGAGGATTTGATTATAGGCATTCGAGTTTACTTTCTTCTATGAGGTCTATGGTTTTACTTTCTGTGCTTAGGTTTTTATTCCATTTGGAATATTTAGCATAAAATAACCACTCAGCTTTCTCTTCCTTGTGGCAGATATGTTCCCATCTCTGCTGACTGAACAATCCTTTCTCATCCTCTGTGGTATCACTTTGATCATATTGTGTTCTCTTATTAAAGGGTTCCATATGGTCTATTGGGTCCCGTTGGTTTTCTTCCTCTATACAATCCATCCTTCCTCCATTCTTCCCCTACTTACCCCCCGCCCCATTACGTGTCATCAACTACTTATCAGAGAAATCATTTGGCCTTTGGTTTCTTGGGATTGGTTTATTTCACTTAACATGATACTCTCCAACTCCATCCATTTACCTGCAAATGCCATAATTTTATCATTCTTTATGGCTGAATAATATTCCATTGTATATATACACCACAGTTTCTTTATCCATTCATCTATTGAAGGGCATCTAGTTTGGTTACACAATCTCGCTATAGTGAATTGGGCTGCTGTAAACATTGATGAGGCTGCATCACTGTACTATGCTGATTTTAAGTTCTTTGGGTATAGGCCAAGGAGTGGGATAGCTGGGTCAAATGGTGGTTCCATTCTGAGTCTTCTAAGGAACCTCCATACTGCTTTCCAGAGTGGCTGCATCAATTTGCAACCCTACCAGCAATGTATGAGAGTATCTTTTTCCCTACATCCTCGCCAACACCTATTGTTGCTTGTATTCTTGATAATAGACATTCTAATTGGGGTGAGATGGTATCTTAGAGTAGTTTTGATTTGCATTTCTCTTATTACTAGAGATGTTGAACATTTTTTCATGTATCTGTTGATTGCTTGTAGATCCTCTTCTGTCAAGTGTCTGTTCATTTCCTTAGCCCATTTATTGTTGGGTTATTTGTATTCTTGTTGTAAAGTTTTTTGAGCTCATTATAAATTCTGGAGATTAGTGCTCTATCTGAAGTGTGTGTGGCAAAGACTTTCTCCCACTCTGTAGGCTCTCTCTTCACATTGATGATTGTTTCCTTTGCTGAGAAAAAGCTTTTTAGTTTGAATCTATCCCAGTTGTTGATTCCTTCTTTTATTTCTTGTGCTTTGGGGGTCGTGTTGAGGAAGTCTTGGACCTAGGCCAATATGATGAAGATTTGGCCCTACTTTTTCTTCTGTTAGGTGCAGGGTGTCTGGTCTAATTCCTAGGTCCTTGATCCATTTTGAGTTGAGTTTTGTGCAGGGTGAGAGATAGGGGTTTAGTTTCATTTTGCCGCATATGGATTTCCAGTTTTCCCAGCACCGTTTGTTGAAGAGGCTATCTTTTTTCCATTGTATGTTTTTGGCTCCTTTGTCTAGTATGAGAAAACTGTATTTCTGTGCGTTTGTCTCTGTGTCCTCTATTCTGTACCATTGGTCTACCTGCCTATTTTGGTGCCAATACCATGCTGTTTTTGTTACTATTGCTCTGTAGTATAGTTGAAGGTCTGGTATTGTGAAACCCCCTGCTTCGCTCTTCTTGCTAAGGATTGCTTTAGCTATTCTGGGTCTCTTATTCTTCCAAATGAATTTCATAATTGCTTTCTCTGTCTCTATGAGGAATGTCATTGGGATTTTAATTGGAATTCCATTGAATTTGTATGGCACTTTTGGTAGTATGGCCATTTTGATGATATTAATTCTGCCTATCCAAGAACATGGGAGATCTTTCCATCTTCTGAGATTTTCTTTAATTTCTTTCTTTAGTGTTCTGTAGTTCTTGTTGTAGAGGTCTTTCATTTCTTTTGTTAAATTGACTCCCAGGTATTTTATTTTTTTTTGAGGCTATTGTGAATGGGGTAGTTTTCCTAATTTCTCTTTCAGAGGATTCATCACTTACGAATAAGAATGCATTAGATTTATGAGTGTTAATTTTATATCCTGCTATATTGCTGAATTCATTTATAAGTTCTAGAAGATTTCTGGTTGAATTTTTTAGCTCCTGTAAATATAGAATCATATCATCTGCAAATAGTGATAGTTTATGTTCTTCTTTTCCTATTTGTATCCATTTTATTTCTTTAGTCTGTCCAATCGCTCTGGCTAGAATTTCAAGGACGATGTTGAACAGAAGTGGTGAAAGAGGGCATCCCTGTCGAGTTCCAGTTTTAAGTGGGAATGCTTTCAGTTTTTCTCCATTTAGAATGATGTTGACTGTGGGCTTAACATAGATAGACTTTACAATGTTGATATAGATTTTGTTAGGTTTGTAGATACTTTATCTTTTTTGAACTTTTGTTCTAATTGTAGATAATATCCTATTTTAAAAATTCAGGTTCCATAATTGATTATTATCTGTATGGCAGAATGTTATTAAATTTTGCGTGATTATCTAACATTTGGGAGCCTTGCTAAATTCTCTTAGAGTTGTAATAGATGACTGCAAGTTTTTTTTGTTTGTTTCTTCTGTATCTTTAAAAATCTATTTTATTTTAAAATTTATTCTTTCACCTCTTTTTTTTTTTTTCTGATCTTATGGCATAGCTGAGGACCTGAAGTGCCTGTCTGTTAAATGGTGCTGCAGACAGCAGAGCTACATTCTTTGTCCCTAAAGAGTAAGTTTGAAGAGAATCAACTCTTCATGCCTCTTTTAGAGTTCACAGCTGAAAGTTTATAGGATCACAGTTTGCCTTTTCTTCCCTTAAGATTTATTTGTACTATTCTTATGAAAAGTTTACCATTTTTTTTTCTGGGAAAATAGGTATCATTAATTCTTGATTTTAAAGTATTGACCCTATTTCCATCTAAGCAGCATAGCACATTTGCCAAAAAGCCAAGAGGGCACACTTCTTTTTGGCCAAAATGCAAATGTGTCATCTTTCTGCTTCATTTCTATTTTCTCCGGATTCTTACTGTAAATTTCACTGGAAACACTCAATAACACTCATGCCACTACTTGAGTGTTTTGTTGCCTTGAAATTTTTACCAGATAAGTTAGCCTATCACCTCTCATAGCCTTTGGGAGGCTGAGTTTATCAAAAGTCTCAGGGCATGGAAAAAAATGCATCCAATTCTTTGCCACATAATAACAAGGATGGCCCTCATCTAATTGCTAACAGTCCTCATTTCCATCCGAGGCCTCATCAGCACAGCCTTTACTGTCTGCATTCCCACAACCTCCTGCCCATTAAGCTCTACTTACAGGATTATAAGTTTCTTCCAGCCCACTCCTAGGAATTTCCCCAAACTCCTCATGCAAACCAATTCTAAATACTCTTCTACATTGTCAGGCATATGGTAATGGCAAACATCACCCTATTTCTTGGAACCAATTTACTGTGTTAGTCAGTTACTGTAAGAAACATGTGAGATAATCAAATTACAAAGAGAAAATGTTAATTTTGGCTCACAGATTTGGAGGTTGTACTGCGTGATATGTTGGCCGTATTGCTTTGGGCCTGTGATGAGACAGCCCAACACAGCAGGAGCTTGTGGTGGGGCAAAACCATTTCCCTCATAGTTGGAAGCAAAACAGAGAGCGGAAGAGACTGGAGTCTATGGTCCTCTCAGAGAGCACACCTCAGTGACCGGAAGACTTCCCAGGGAGACCCACCTCTGAAAGTTTCCACCATTTCCTAACAGCACCAAGCTGAGGACCAAGCTTTGAGCACATGGGTCTTTGGGGGGCATTCCAGTTCCAAAATATAGCAGTTATGATAGCTTTTAATTAATTTCTCTCTTTTTCATTAGAACTCACACTCTAGTTAGGAGTGGGGAGACATGTAACAACGCAGCTTCAGCACAGGGGGGGACACCAACCAGAGGACTGAGTGAGGCACAAGGACCTGTGCGGGACTGGAGAGTAGTTGGCTCCGACCAGGGAGAGGGGTGGAGAGGCCTTGCCGAGTCAAGTTTGGGAGTGAGTCAAGTACGACCTTGAAGAGTGAGTGTGAGGTTTGGAGAACACTTGTGTAGGCAGAGTTGCGAGATGCCATCAAGGGCTTAGAGTTTCGAGTCTGGCAGAGCCAGGTGTGAGTCAACTCCTCACTTACAACTGTAGGTTGTCAAGAAAGCAATTTAGCCTTGCTGAGGCTAAATAGATAAAGCAGGGTAGAAAATACTAACCATCAGAGTTTGTAAGGGAGGATCAGAGGGAATATATGTAAAGCATTCGATCCCCCCCCCCACACAAATGCACACTTGCACCCCCACATATACAGATGCATGCATATATACATACGACGTGCAGGCAATGGGGACAACTAGAATACAGCTGGTTCATCTTGTGAACAGGTGATTGGACAATGGAGCTAGGTACAACTCGGCAAGTCCTAATTGTGGATTGGAAAACCAAGGCAGGGAAATGTGGCCTTGGCCCCTGCCCTGTTGCTCAAGGAACAGACTGCATAGATACTGGTCTCCTAAGCCCCAGTGTCAGCTCCAAGAGCAGATAGTGGGGTGGTGGGACTTGAGCCTGGTCTTGTCCTTCTTCTTGTGCCTCCTATTACCAGGGGAATGGGTGTCCTTGGAGAAGTCAGGAATTGTTCTCAGGTGTCAAGGGATTGTGAGGATGTCTGACAAGCAGGAGCCATCCCATGGCAAAGAGTGCCCCTCTGAATGCAGACCAGCATTTATGTGTCCTGTCCAGGTTGTTCCAGAGAGAGCCAGATACTCTTGGTGTCTCTGCTTAGAAAGGATTGCTCTTGCATAGAGTTGGTGACCTCCAGAAATCCATTCTGAAACTCATCAGGATGTTGCTTAAAGATCCTGGGGTGACCTTGGTTTTTGGCTCACACCCGCTTCAGAGGACAAGTCTATATTGCACACACGATTACGTGTGGATTCAGACTGAGATCGCAATTGTCTGGGTTTAAAGTCTAGTTGTACCACACATAAGCTGGGTGATCCTGGAAAAATCACTTTATTTCTCTGAAACTTGTTTCCTCAACTGTATGTGGGGCTCAGAGTACCTATATTATAGAGTTGTCCAGAGAATCCAATGGAGTCCTTTGTACATTTTCCGGCAGATGGAAAATTCTTAATAAATGATATATACCTGGGTGAGAAAGCTTTGTGGAAAAGGTGGTACTTGAAAGAAGAACAGATGTTTGCTTGGCAGCTATGCTGGGGGGCTTTTGGGTGGGAGGGAGCAGATGAACGAAGGCCCTGAGGCGTGAAATAGCCTGACATTTCAGGGAGTTTTAAGTGGTTTTGTTTGGCTGGAGCATAACGTTAGGGGAGAGGAGAGACACAGTGTTGGTGGCATGCAGAGAGAGAGTTGATTGTAGACAGTCTTGGGTGGTTCTCTAATTGCTTTGTGTGTGTCTCCGGCTATTTCCTTAGCATTGGAATCTCCTCTTCGGCACTCTGCTTGATGGTCAGACCAGGCGGGGCATCCATAAGAAATGTTGCCTCTTCAAATCAGCATGGTGAGCCATGACTGAGAGGAAGCTTCAGAGGTTGGGGTTGGGGTACCTGAATCCTTGATCCTGAGACCCTCCAGCCTGCAGGCTGCAGTTTGGGACACTCCCTGGCCTTGCTACTTCTTCAGCCACTACCTGCCATCTGGTCCCAAAGCCAATGTGACTTGTTTTCATTTTGTTACAGCAGCATTTCACTCCTAGTAACAGTTCTGTGTCAGGCTTAGCCAGATAAAGTGGAGCGTTGTGTGTGTCATTGGAATTTATTATAAGAATTAGAGTTTTCACAATGGCAGAAAGAGTTGGGAGGGGAAGGTCTGTGTTATAGGATGAATTGTGTCTCCCAAATTCCTATGTTGAAGTCCCAGCTTCCAGTGCCTCAAAACATGACTGTGTTTGGAGACAGGGGCTTTTGGGAGGAAGGTAAGTTTGAACGAAGTCACTGGCAAGGGCCGGCCCTCAAAAGACCTGCAGGTTTGTCCCCAGTGCACTAATGCTCAGAGGTGGGGCCTTTTGAAGAGATTGGACCATGAGGGATCTGGCCTCATTGAAAGGTTAATCCATGGCTGGACTCATAGCTTAACAGGCAATTTGGGAGGTGGTGGGAACTTTAGGAGGTGAGGTTGAGCTGGGGAAGGTAGGTCACTGGTGTTCCCTTCAAGGGTTGATTTTGTCTTCTACCCCCTCTTCTCTCTACTTCCCAGACACCATGAGATGAGCACCTTGGCTCCACCACATACTCCCCACCATGAAGTTCTGCCTCACCAACAGCCCATGGCAATGGAGCCAAGTGACCCTGGACTAAAACCTCTGAAACCATGATCCATAATTGATCTTTCCTTCTTTTAAGTGGATTTTCTCAGGTGTTTTATCACAGCAATGGAAAACTGACTGACACAGGTCCTAATCCAATATGACTTATACTTTCATAAGAAAAGTATGTTAGGACACAGACACACACAGAGGGAGACCATGCAAATTCAAAGCAGAGAAGACTGTCATCTACATGCCGAAGGGTGAGACCTGTAACCCATGCTCCATCGTGGACTTTTAGCCTCCAGAACTAGAAAGTAAATTCCTGTTGTTCCAGCTACCCAGTCTATGGTACCTTGTTACAGCAACCTTAATACACTAATGTGATCTGGAAGGGGAAGTTGGAAAATCAGAAAGGGTCACTATCTTTCCCCCTAAAGCCCTGTCATGGATGGGCAAGTTGGTGTTTGCAGAGAAATTCTGAGAGGCCAAGCAGGTCCAGCTGTGGAAATAAGGTAGAATTAAAGGACAAGTGAATGGGAGGCTGTGGCATCTGTAGCTACTCCCTCTGTGGAATCCAAGCATCTGGTGGCGGGCCTGAGCCACTGTTGGTGGTTAGAGATAGAAATGGGAAGAGTGAGGCACACAGTGATGGAGGACAAGCTGGAACTCACTGAGTACTTCTGTATCCTTCTTTCACCATCTCTGACCTTAGAGACCTTCAGAGAAAAATGGTTTCTGCCTTACCTCCACTTCCCAAAACTCACACAAGTTCCACTTTCAGTCAATGAACTTGAAACCATAGGCAGAAGGCGGTTCTGGGAAACAAAGCTTCCAAGTTGACCCAGCAGCTAAGAGAATAGCGCAGCTCACGAATGCTTTGAGATGCTTGGGGGAGAAAAAGGGAATCTAAGATATAACAAATTGTTCTCCTATCAAGAACCATAAACTTCATCATTTACTCATTAATGGTTCTTAGAAGTCTTTTGAAAAGAAACTCATTTAATATGATCATTTCTCAAAGTTCTTTGGCCTCCGAACCTACTTTCTTCTGGGCAAAGTGATATGAACAACCTGTAAGTCTTGGACTGGATGTTGGGAATCGCTGCCTGGTGGGACTTCTCAAGCGGGTGTCCACCTTCCCACTTAGCCTTCCTCCTGACCAGGCCCCACCTCCTAGACGGTAGTTCCTCCCTCAGAGGACTCTTCTGCATGACAGTCCTCCTCTGTGTCCTCCTGCCAGCAACTTTCCTGACCCTGGGGCCACACAGCACCAACTCAGAACACTTAGCTTTTCTCCCAGTCACCCCCATTTTGCTGACTGGGACAGGGTCAAGTGGCAAGAACCTTAGCACTAGTGGCAGGTGATGTGTGAGGTTGTATGTGACAGGCCTCTGTGGAATCTCCCTGGTGGGTTCCTGGCTGTCTGCTTTTCAATAGAGTCTGTTCCCCCAAATTGTTCCTTGGGTGACAGATTCACTTTTTGAACCGTTTCGAGTCTGGCTCACCCTCTTACATGGCAGGACGCTCCCTTGAGCCAGAGAGTGGTGTAGCATGGAGTCAGAAGGGAGCCTGTGTGATCCAGGAAGGGCCCCTGGGAATGTGGCACAAACAAGCCTCCCGTTTGTCACGTGGGCCCAGAGTGCATGCAACACGAAGTCTGTTGTTTTAGACAAATGACAGGGATTATTATTTGGATAACACTTTAAACATCAGCCAGATGTTTCTAAATCTACTGCCTCGGGGTCCAGGCTATTGTGATGTTTGCACTTCGCCCTACCAAGGTCCTGTGGATCTGAACAAATACATTCTGGAGATGTATTTGAACAAACACTGGAGATGCCAGAAATCCTGGCTGTCGGCCCAGATGGAAGCCAAGCAGAGGTGGGCTTTGCACGTACGTTGAGGCTCCTGTTTTCTTTGTCAGTTCAAACATTCATTGAGGACTTTAAAGCTGTTTTCCCTAAATCCAACCAAGTCTTGGAATTGGAAAAATAAAAATGAAAAGACAGACATATTTCTGACAAGATTACAGCCTTTGGTTGGCTTGACAGGGCTTTAAATAGCTGTTATTGGGAAAGCGCTGAAGAGTCTAAAAAGAGTGCATTCCGGCTCTCGCCTCCCGCGCCCCCACTCCCAGAGGTCAGTGGGCAGAGGAGCTATAATTACACTTCAAGTGGTTTTAATGACACAGGAGGGAATTCTGAGGACTTAGGTTGGAACAAAAGCAGGCGCCTCTGTTCAGTTGGACATAGTTCACAAATCTCCTAGCTTTCTCCAGATAAAAACAGTCCTGAGAATTCCTGAGAGATGAGATTCCCTGGAGGGGGCCTGGAGATGGAAATAGATGAACTTATTTTAAGCAGCTTATATCCCTGGCCTTAAAGACCACTTCGCTGCCCTTCAACACTGTGTAAATGAGGGCTATGAAGACTGAAGTATTTGGGGTGATTTTTCTATATTTATTGGGAAAACTTCTTTGTGAATGAACATTCCCAGTCTCTCCCTGAGGAAGCAGTGTCCTCAGAAAATGCTGTGTGTGTGTGTGTGTGTGTGTGTGTGTGTATTTGGAAATGGCTAAGTGGTCACCTTAGCCAAAAACGGGCTTCCTCCACCCTCCTGTTATGGGAATGGCTAAAATACTCTGGTCACCAGGGACTCCAGGGAAGAGACAGGTGGCAGAGGAGGAGAGCCCTGGGAAGACAGGCTTTCTAGACTATAATACATCCCCTAGGCAGTTCTGTCTAGAGCTGACTCTGGCCAAGTAACTGCATTTCCCCTAAGGACCAGCAGAGGGCGCATGGAGTGGAAGCCAATTGCCTCCAAGGGCCTCAGATGGGAGCATCAGCAATTTCCATCTGTTTCTCTGTTTATGACACCAAAGGAACAACCAAGGGTCCCTCCTTGAAATTGTAGACTGATTTATGCTCCTCAGACCACCAGAGGCCACAGAATACCGCAGTCTTAACGAAGGGCATCCTGCTGCCCACATCCTTTCTGCGAGCCCCCACCCTAACCCCATGCACAGGAAGCCTTGGGAGAGTGGGAGCAGCTGTCCTCACGCGGAGACACTGAATACACTGTCACAGTCCCATCCCTGGAAGCAACATGGCCTCTCGAGGAAGAGGCTATTTGAACAGAAATATGTTTTCCAGGACTAATTTGAACAGAGCCAGGTATGAGAGGCCTGGGTTCTGCTGGTAAGGATGGCAACTTAGATAACAGGGTGGACTTTCTGGCTGGTAGGGTGGCTTAGCATGGGGAAGAGGTAGTGCTGACGGGCAGAAGACCGCTTTATTTTATTGTCACCCATTTCTTTTGTATTTGAGTTCTAGTCCTTACCATAAGATGTCTCAAGCATCGGCTCCCTAGTATTGACTAAGTGATGCCACCTAGATCAGGATGCTGGGCATTTCTAGGACCCCAAAAGTTCCCTTTATGCCAGTTCCTGGCTGGTACGTACTGTCTCAGGATCATCACTATCCGACTCTTTTCACCATCCATCAGTTTTGCCAGTTGTTAAATTCATATTATGTGCTCATGTTTGTGTCTGGCTTCTTGTGTCTGTGCGATCTGGCCACGTTGTGCTGGGCATCCATGAGTCATTCTTTCCTGGTGCTGGATGGTATGACATTGCACAAATATACCACAGTTTGTTTGTTTCTCTAATGAGAATACTTTGCTTTTCACCAGTTTTTGGCTATTACAAGTAAAACTGCCAGGAGCATACATTCTTGTACAACTCTGTGAGGACAGATGTGGTCACTTCTGTTGAGTTTGTACTGGGGAATGAAATTGCTGGTGATAGGGCAGGTTTATGTTTAGCTCTCATGGGCAGATACCGCCTCCCCAGCTTTGTGAAGTGTTGAACCCATCTACATTGCTGCCAGCAGTGAGGGAGCCACACTGAGGAGCTTTCCAGCCAGGATTGGCACCGCCACATCTCTGGTTTGATGTCACACTGCTTTGCTGACTCTCCTGCTGATGTCACATTGGCCATGACTGGGTTCGTGAACCATGATGATCTTCATAGGACTTTGAGTACAATCTGGGCTCAAGGCCAGGGTCAGTCCTTGGTCAAGGGATCAGTCTGTGGTCAAAGAAAGAGTGAGACCACCTTCCAATTCTTATGGTGGTGCCTAGTGCTCTTCACTTGCTACAATGCTGGTGATGGTGATGGGGTGAAGAGATAAACTACTCTGTGAGCCCTAGCCTGAACTGGGCCACAGTCTCTCCTCCAAACCTCACAATAATCTGATGTGACAGACAAATAACATTATTCCTGTTTGGAAATTGAGGAAACCAAGTCTCAGTGAGGTTAGCCAGTCCACCCTAGTTAGAAGGGCTGGGATGCATGCCCTCCTATAACTACAAAACCCATCATTTTCTTTCCTTTTGTTACATTACTTTATTCTTTGAAAATATATACAGGTCACAAATTCAAAAGTATATAAATATAAAGAAGAGCAAGCCGCCCTCCTAGCCCCTTTTCCATCCATTTCTTCTTCCCAGAGCCAACTCCCATAACCAGCTTCTTGTGTGTGCTTCTGGAGAATGTCTGCATCTACAAACCCAGACATTCTGCACAGTCTTCCAACTCACATATGGCCCTGCACCTTGCTTTCTTCATTTAACAAAACACATCAGGTAGCTTTTCACGTTAGTATACACAGTGACCTCGTGTTCAACAGCTGTACCAATCTATTTAATCTAATCATTCCTATTTTGGTGAACATTTAGATTGTTTCCAATTATTTGATATTATGAAAAATGCTGCCACAAATATCTGCACATATGCTACTTCACACACGTCAATATATCTGCAGGGTGAACCTCTAGAAATGAGATTGCTGAGCATACTTATTAAGTTCCATAAATATTGCCAACCTTGACCTCCACATAGAAAAATCAGTGGGCCAACTCCAAAAGTCTAGGAGACATCCAATCTCAGAGAATTTAAATCCTCACCACCACCCCAGTTGGTGACTTGACAGGACTGGCACACTGTTTGCTGAATAGGATTGAAAGAAGCCCTCCTGCACTGCAGGTAGCTCCCGGTTGCTGCTTCTCACCCCCATGCCCATTCCTTGTCTTTTCTCTGCTGGCTTTGCCCTTGCAGGTTGACTCCCAGGTTAGACAGGAACAGTTGAAGACAGAGACGTCTTGCCCATCTTTGTCCATTCCATTTCACCTGTGCCAGTTTGAGGCTGGGGCTTCTGAGTGAGGATGCGAAGGCTATTTAATTATGAAATTTTGACTATTTAGGAAAGACAACCTCATCAGGCTCTCAGAAGAATGCAGAAGTCCCTGGAGTGGGATTTCAGACCCCCTCTCTAGAGAAGATCAGGGGTACGTGGGAGGGGAGGCTTCTCAGTGCCACTCGAGCCTCACCTGTCACCTGCAGATGGTTTCCTAGACTCTGGGTTTTGTTCCCTCCTTCCCAAGTCTCTGAACAGGGCTGACAGCAGGTGGGAGACACACCTCCTTTTCCAGGACAAAAGGCTTCTGCCAACTGCTGTCTTCATTTACATTTTGTTGACTTATTAAAGTGAGATCCAAATGTTTCATTGCTCTCAATTGCATTTATTAATGGAGGCTAAAAGCTTCCAAGAGTGAAGCTTATTGGAACATATGGTCAACCTTCCGCCTCTGAGAGCCTGGGGCCTCGGAACGCAGGGAGGCAT
Source organism: Glaucomys volans (assembly GCA_020662805.1). Taxonomy (NCBI): domain Eukaryota; kingdom Metazoa; phylum Chordata; class Mammalia; order Rodentia; family Sciuridae; genus Glaucomys; species Glaucomys volans. The sequence goes on from JAJEJO010001960.1 coordinate 25,975, forward strand.
GAGGCTGGGATTTTGGTAACCATTTGGTTTTTCCTGTTCTCCCCACCTCAAATAATTAAATAAAGAGCTTACCTTCTGAGTTTAAGAGGAAAGACTGGAATGTTTAAGTCAGAAAAAAAAATCAAGGAAAAGCTAGGAGATGGATTCAAATCATATGGATAATGTCCATGGCCATAGACATCAGGGTACAAATGTGCCTCATTTTCTAACCTTTTCTCCAACTCTACCTTATTTCTAAATTGTTTTGATACTTGATCTGAGAAGGCTTATGGACACTTGGCTCCATAAAAGACCTCATCAGTACCTGGCTCACAGATGAGGAAACAGCCTAGAGAGAGAAGCAAAATGGCAAGCGGCCATGGGCAGAAGAAGAGCTCAGACTAGGGAGGTAAAGAGAGAGGGACCCTATGGATGGGGTACCAGGAATCCTTTTGGGGAGGATGTGGGTTTGAGATTCAATTTGAAGAATGGATAGAACAGGGAGAGGTACTGAGGTGGGAACACTTGACGGACAGATGTACTGAGAAATGAGTAGATGGTGCATGTTTAATGGTTGGGAAGCAAGAGATGGTGAATGGAAAGGGTGGTGGGTCAGGATGTGGGAAGTGGAGGCTGGGACTTTGGGAGGTGGTGCCTTTGCAATTTATCTTTGAGTGACCCTTGGGGCTTAGTGCCCGGAGAGCTTTGAAACAGAAGTGGTGTTTCAGCAGATGGTCTGGCAGCTCAGCAGTGTGTGGGTCTCAAAGTGGCCCACTCAGCATTCACTGGCACTCCTTGTGTTGTCCACAGGCATTGAGACTGGTGCTGAAGACATGTGGAAGAAGTGCCATATCCTGATGGTGAGGGGCTCATTGTGTCATGGGGGATCTGAAGATCATCAGTCAGGAGGCTGCAGAAGACCCAGGTGTGAAATGATGTAGGCTTCAGTCAGGATATTTGTGGCAGAGTGGGAGGAAGGGAAGGGATCTTGTACCAGGAAGCCAGAGCCCAGGGGGATGTTGGAATTTTGATGACCAAGTGGGGAGGAGCCAGCACTCACTGAATGCCCCCTGGGAGGCCCCTGAGCAGGGCTTCTCAATCTCTGCAGTTTGGGCTGGATCATTCTCTTCCGTGGGGGCATTGCAGTGCATTATAGATCTTAGAGCTTCCCTAGGACCCTATCTAATAGATGACAATAGCAGCACTCTTTTGCCATAAAATTAGATGACCAAAAATATTTACAGACACTACCAAATGTCCCCTGGAGAGCCACTGCTCCCCATCGAGAATCATTGCCCTAAGAGGTAGGAGTACCATAGTCCTCGCTGAGTCCCAGGAAAATGGAGTAAATTCCCATGGGTCCCTCAGCTAAAAATGGTTGCAACTGGGTTTTAAACCCAAGCAGTGTGGAAGGAGCTTGGCTTCTTCACCAGGATGAGGCTGGAAGAGTGGTGGTGAGGGATTGAATTCCAGGTAGGAGGGGAGGAGAAATGACTGCTGAGTGGATGCTCCCAGCAGCTGATCCCCGGCAGTGCTCTTAAATGGGTCTGGATGGAGAGGCAGCCCAGCTCAGCACAGTAGAATATTCAAGAACCAAAGAGGGAAATGTTTATTTCCATAATACTAGGCTCCCAGGCTCCAGGGGTCTGTTACTGACACGTTGCAATATTTTAGAAGTCTGCTCTGGATTAAAATGCATTTTGTAGTTAAAAAGTGAATAGGCTAAAAAAATTCTCAATCTAGAGATGATGTTTGCTTCTCTCCAAATCTAATTCAGGCCTCACCGTGCTTCTATAAAATCTATTGATCTGTCAGTTTGTCTCACATTGGAATAAAGTAGATTTATAAACTCCAACACCTGGTGGATCTGTTAAAGAACACATTTCTTCTCAGGGCTTCCTCTCTGCCTCATTCAGCTGATTTCACGCTGCTTCTTAGCATTCAGTTATTTATTTAACAAATGTGATGCTGGGAATGTTAAAGCATTGAGTTTGGGGCTGGGGGATGTAGATAAGATACAGCTTCCGCCCTCAAAGGACTCACAGTCCATGATCAGTGAAAGGCAAGCGTATGCTTCCAAGATCTTTCAGTATGGCAGCACCTAGGTCCGTGAAGGGACACCTAGGGGTACCTAGGGAGTGGGCATAGTGTGTGCAAAATCCTGGAATCCCACAGCTTGATGTTGTAAAGAATGGCATGCCATTTTGCATGACTGCAAGAAAGAACCTAGGGAAGAGCCCAGCATGGCTCCCATCTCCTTTCCATCCTGGCCTTTGCTCTGTTTTGTGGACTCTTTCCCCACCCTCCAACATCTTACTGTTTCCGGTGTCAATCCCCCTCCAGGAAGCCTTCCTTATAAAGCTGCCTGTTCCCTGCCCCCTCTGCACCGGCCCTCATGGCTCTCAGGATCTGTGCCATTAGTTTGGTAATAATTGAGCTTTTGTCAATAGAAGGCAGGAGCTCCCTTGATGCTTTGATGTGTTTTGAGGGCAGGAGTGGTGTCTTATCACCCTCTGGTTCCCTGCAGACCTCTAGGAAATGGCTGGTACTCAACAAAACTTCCATTGTTCATTTCCCTTTCAATTCAGAGCATGGACTTCAAGGCTTGGTGTCACTTGTTCTGCACAAATTTGCCTGAACTTTACCCCTGGCTCTGCTTGGCTTCATTTTCCATTCTCTCTTTCCCACTTCTTTTGTTAGTCCTTCTTGGTATCTCATTAGACCTCTGCCTCTGGGCACCAAGGTGTCTCCAAGGTTGTGAACTTGAGTCTCTGATTTCCTCACTGTCTGTATGGGGCTTGGCTGAATTCCTACCCTGTGTTTTTCATAACCACCTACTTGCTGACACCCCCAGTCCTGCTGAGAGCTCTGCCTTCCTCTCAGACCTGTCTCTGCTGGGATCACGCTGTTCCTGGGGCCTCCAGAGAGATTCATCATCCTTACCACCCCCAGCCCCAAGTCTGATCTTTCTGCTCTGTATGCTGCAGCTGCTGGATGGCACCAGTGTCAGCCACGGAGAGCTTTAGGCAACATTCTAGAATTCCTTCTCCTCCCTGGTCCTATCAGACAAAGCCCAGTGGAGTCTCCCATCAAATTATTCCAGACCTGATCCTTCCTCTCCATCTCTCTCCACTATTTCTTCAGAATTCTTGCTCTTCACTGTCCCTCCTGTCTTAAAGGGAGTCCATTATCTTTCTAAAGTTCAAGGCTGATCCTGCCATTCTTCTATTAAATTATTAAGGATTTAAGGACAGTAGTTTAAGGACAGTATTTAAAATCCTCAAGTGACACCTCAAGATATTTATAATCTCACTCCCACCTCACTTTGCAAAAAGATAATTGATGGCAGAGACCACAAAATTCAGGGGATCCATAGCATTTGGTGGATGAATAAAATGATTTTGTCTCTTGTGGTTGTGACAGGAGTGTGCTCGGGGCTTGGACTTGGTTGGTATAACTTCCCACCCCATGTCATTGCTGGGGCCTGTTGTTCAGATTAGCAGGTTCTGATGTGAGACCTCTCTCTGTGTTCTGACATTTCATTTTCTGTCTGAGAGAAGGTGAATTCCCTGTCTTGACATTGGGTCATTACCTAATGCTCTGCCTTATCACTCAAGATATGTCCAGAATGAGTGTTCTTCAAAGGGAAACGGGTCTTCTTTTATTAACAGGCCTTGTTCATGTCTTAAAAAGAGGACTTGAGCTTTATTTCTAGAGTATTTGTTAGAGAATCAAATCCCTAAGAGGTTTTTATTTGGTAGGATAAATCTGTCTAACTTGGCAATGCTTGCTGCACTATTTATTATTTTACTTGCAATAACAATATCTTATGTGCTAATGCCTTGGTGATACAAAAGTGCTTTCTCATGCAGTATTTCATTTTTATTTTTGATCTTGGGGAGGTTGGGATGGCAGGTGTTACTATTTGAGAAGAAGGACAGGGACTTGCACTAGAGTTCAGGGGACCCCCAGACCACTGCTCACTGACAACAGTCACAATGTCCTCTTTGGAAAATGACCCCCTCTGTAATACTGTAACCTTTAAAGTGGTCTCATGTATTTTTTTCTAGTCTATTTTATTTAAAGGAAAATGTGTTTCTTTATATCTTTGATTTCTATCTTAATTCAACACTGGTAAGATAATTGAATAGAACAGCAGCTAAGATTCTCTTTCTATTCTAGCATTTTCTGAGGACTAATCAGAGAAAGGACTGCTGTGGGCATTAGCATTTTAGCACCTTGGACAGTGCCCACATCTGCTCTCCACAGCTTGATACTTGAGTTTCTGTCTTCAAATTCATAGCTGAACTTCCATACAGGCAAGGTGGGAAAGTCCTAGAGATCTGTACAACAAAGTGTTTATAGTTAGCAATCCTGTACCAAGTAGTTAATATTTTTGTTAAAAAGATAGATTTCCTGGGACATGCTTTTTATAGAATAATAATAATAAAAAATCTTTCCTGAGCACTTAAGGGTATTCTTGCTGTGCTTGGGGGAAAAAGTCCATTGCAGCCTGGAGATCCAGCTAAGGAAGCTATGCTATTGGTAGGAGATGGCCCTACACCTTCATGTGACAAAAGGGGGTTCTCTTGCAGAGTTTCCAAAGCAAGGGTCAGGTTGCACTGGTGGTGGACATATCTGGTCACTTGGACCCGAGTTCTTAGAGCTTTGAAATACAGACATCATCATACAGTAATGAGAAAATCATTGCTTGCTATTCACGAGGAAGTACTGCCCTCCATATTCAGGTCCTCACTCTACCTGGAAAGTGTTCTCTTCAGCTTTGCACCTGGATTCTACTCTTCACAATTCAGGCTTGAAGTTATCCCCTCTGAGAAATCTCTCATCCTTCAGTTCAGAGTGAATTGTTCATGCCAATGGGATCCCATGATGTTTTGTATGCTTTGCAACTGTGCTGTGGAGTTTGAATCCTGACTCTGCCACTCCCCAGCTGTGTGACCTGGGGAGTGTGAGTCCTCCCTACTTCTTTATCTATGGTATGAGAATGTTGCTGATGAAACAACTGCCACCAAGAGCAGTTGTGTCGGAAAACATAGTGCAAATGCCTGTGACCATCATCATGAGAGTTAGCTAGCACAGCCTGTCCGTGGGTAGAGTTGCTCATCTTAACCTCACTGAACCAAGCATATAATCAGTTTTAGTATTTGTTGAGTTCCCAACACTACATAATAGATGCTCAATAGTCATGTGTTTATTGATCGTTATTGAATTGAAATTAATCAAGAAATATAGGAAAAACAATACTGAATTAATCAACTGATCAATGAAGATTTTGTTAAGTGCTCACCAAGATACTAACTAGCCTGTGTGGAGATTTGTAGGCCTTTGTATGGTATAAAGCATAGCACTCTCCACAATATAATATTGGTGTTTACTCTAATTATAATTAATAAATCCCTTTAAGTACCAAACTCAATAATCTAGCACAGAACAGGATACTTAACAGACATTGTCTAGTGACTCAAATTTCTAACAAGGATCAGTTTACAAAATCTTAAATTGCCTAAATTTGTTAGGAATCTGTTTGCTTGGACAGGTAGGGACAGCTGAGCACACCTGTGCCATTCATGAGCAGCCTGGAATGCAGCTCTTAAAACCTCCCTTTGAATTTATTTTAACTTCGTGATCAGAGACAATTATAGGTTCACGGGAAGTTGGGCAGGCAGAGGTCCTGTGTCCCCTTTCCCCAATTCCCCTAAATGACTGCATCTTATGTAACTGTAGTACAACACAAACCAAAGAATGGACATCATCCGTACAACGGGCCTATGCAGTTCTCCCTCTGAATTTTCACCCTGCCTCTCTGTGAGAAAGCAGGGAAGGGGTCTTGGTGGAGAAAGCCCAAAGGCCACCCTGAGCAGGCGCTGGCCTAAGAGCCACTGGGCAGGGGTGCCAGACCTCACGTCCACTCGAGGCCCCTGTGGGAGACGTAGCAAGGAACTTGCAAATCCTCTAGGCTCACCACCAGCAGAGAAGCAGAAATGCGGGCATGGAGGAGGCAGTGTGCTTCCAACCCTGGGATTTATGCGCAGGAATTCCCCAACATGACTGGATTTGCTTTTCCACCGAATCAGAGATTACTGCTACCCCAGGACATAACTCTTCAATGGATCCCCAATCCTAGGCTGGGCTTGGTGCCTTCTGCTGGGCTCATAAACACAGTATTCCAAGGGTCCAATCCACATTTATGAGAAGGAACAGAGGGAGCGCCAAGTGTGCCCGAGACACCCACCGCGTCGCCCTGTTTATGAAGCTGCAAATAAGCGCTTACTGAGGTGTCGGCCATGGCATTTTATAGGAGTTTAGAACACCTCATAAAGGGCTTTTATTCAGCATGCTTAATTTTAAATAGGTCCTTAAATTGTAGGGCATCTAAATGCCAGTGTTCTTTGAATATTTATATGCTTTCTTCAAGGAGAAAAACAGCAGAAATGGCTGAGACATAGGCAAAGTGACCCAGGCTGCTTCAAAGAGAAAGGAATGGGGGTGATGAGGGAAGGCCTCTCTTATTAGCAGGCTCGGAGGAGACGTGGCCATTAAGGGCTCTCAGCAGCTGTGTGCTGAGATGACAGCAGGCAAATCTCCCCCTGCACAGAACATGGGCAGGCCACCCCAGAACGGGCAGCAGACCTGGTTACTACCAGAGGGCCAGTAGGCAGCCAGGGCCTTTCTTGGTGTGCCAGAGTCCTTTCGGAACTTAATTTGGTCCTGACTGCAACCAAATCAGAAAGAGGTTTGAATTACCCTTCCAGAGAAAGCAGAAGTGGGGCTGGGGCTAGGCACCAGACTCCAGGGCACAGGGCTGGCATACAGGGAACCCAGAATTTAGTTCGTTCACCCTTGTAGATTCACCACCCTCCTCCCAAGCTTCTTTACTGCAAAAGGAGGATGAGGAGAGAAGAAACACCTGTGTCACAGGCAAATGAGATTATCTGCATACATGTAGCTCAGTGCCAGGTTTATAGTATTAGCTCAATGATAACTTTCACTGTTACTTTATTTATTTGGACTAATAAACACTTAGAGAGCATTTACTATGTCCAAGACACTCTTCCAGGCACTTAACAGATCTCAACTCATTAATCTCGGAAAAGCCCCAGGAGGTGGGATCATAATCATGTTACAGATGGTGGGCGGTACAGAGAGGGTGGCCAAGTTACCGAGGGATGCACAGCTACACCATGGCGGGTTTGGGGCTCAACCGCAGGCAGTCTGGCTCCAGAGCTTCTGGTCGGAACACTGTTTGGCCTGCCTCTGTTGCTGGGTGATCTCTGGGATCCATGTGGGTACTGATCTACAAACTCTGCTGGATCCCACAGGTGGGCCTGCTTCAGTGTCACCTGCAGGGGAGTCAGCAGACCTCCAGGCCCCAGCCTGAAGTCAGGGTTCAGAGGGTCTGGGTGAGACCTGAGAATGTGCATTTGTAATGGGTCCCCAGGTGATGCTGGTGCTGCCCGTCTGGGCCCACACTTTGAACATGACAGGTGTAGAGCAAGGCCAGGCTTCTTCCCACACCGCAGGCAGGCAGTAACAGCCTCCCTTACCTCTCACATTCACAACTGAACCAGGCTTCAGTGAAGCTGGGGGTTACCTCCTTCCGTCAGCTCTGATCCCCTGGTTTCTCCTGCTCTTCTTTTCTTGACCCTCCAGGGATCTTATGGTTGGTGATACCCTACCCAACCAAGATCACTTCCTGAGCACATGACCAATGCAGACACCTAGGCCTTGTGTTCAGGATGGACCCACACCTGGGGGTGTGGGCTTTGTTTAAGGCTTTGTGGTTGCTGTCTTGGAATTCATAACCACTGATCTTTCAATTTGTGTTTTGTTAGTGATGTTTGATGGGATAGTGGAGCTCGTGCCCAGGCTGAGCCTCAGCTCCTACATGGTACCCCTCTTGCTGCCTCTCTGTGATAGGGTCTCAGCTGCCTGCTCTCCACCCTCTAGTGTCCTGGGCTTCACCTGGTCTCCCCACTTCTCACCCTTGTCCTGCACTCCTCAGGGAGAGGGAGCAGGTTGGAGGAGGCCCAGGTCTCTGAGCAGCCTCTGCCCCAGGTGGGCTGGGTGCCAACGCCAGGAGGATACAGGGATTGGGTAGCGCCCCACAGCATCCCAGTGTGGGGCAGAGTGGAAGCCACTCTTGTTTGGGGCCAGCAGGGATACAGCATGCCAGTGTGGAAACTTGTAAGGACCTTTAATCCAGGTGCCCAGCATGTCCCGGTGTGGAGGTGCAGTCCCTTGGGGGTGACCTGCCACTGTGAGTTGAGGCCGCAGGTCTCGGGAAGAAGGCACAGTTGATTTCCCAGCCAGTGGCCAAGGCTGTGCATTTTCATTTTGCTCTGAGATCTGCACGTCATGTAGCTGCCCTGAGGTGACCATCAAATGTGCTGTTCTGTGCTAGACCGGTGCCCCTGTGCCTTCTCCTGTGATGCTCGGTGCTGGTGTGGCTCCCTAGTACGGATGCCCACGAGTGGACGCTGCCCGGTCTTGATTCCTGAAGGTGGGAGCTCACTCATGTGGATTCTATGAACTTTCTTTTCCCAGTTACCCACCTTTCTTAACAGCGAGGGGATTTGAAGGCAATGAGTACGAGTGATGCCCCCAACTGTGGACTACCGGGAATAGAGTATAATTCTAATTTGGCTCATCATCTTGCTCACACATTCGTTCATCCATCAGACTTTTACTGAAGAGTGAAGAAGGTGAAGAGCAGGGGTCATGGAGGAGATTGGACAAATCCCCTCCCTCAGAAGTTCACCCTCCCCAGAACTTCAGAGAACAGAGACACAGGGATGGAATATGGTAACTGCTCCGGGAGAATGTGCACAGAAGAGGAGAGCAGGGAGCAGGAAGTGACCTGGTCAGCCCCAGGTCTGCCCTCCTCCCCTCTGTAAAACTGACTGATTTTACCAAGAGACTCACTGTGTGCAAATGTCTCAAGAGGACATGGTTAATGGTTCTTAGCCTGAAGGGTGCACTTGTCACACTGAACTGCACAGGAGGGTGGAACACATGGCCAACTGTGTGCCCAGAAGCCACCACCAGCCAGCCTTGACCACAGGTACTAGGTGTCAAAGGAGGTTAGCACACCTGTGGTGCAGGAAACCTGTCCAAGAGAATAACTTTGAGTATAACTTCTGGAAACTTGAAAAGCACATCAGGCATCGTGCAATGAGAGAAAGCTGCATCAGTGGGAAGAAGGTGTTGTAGTTCCTGCCACCTTTTGCATTGATCAAGGTGTGGGTTGTCTTTGTCACCCACTAGCTAGCTCATTTAAAGACTTGGTGCTAGACACCTACACATGAGTTGAAACCCCCAGTGTCAGGGAGATGAGTGCTTCCTTGTCTTGTGGAGCGCCCAGGCCAGTGGGGAGAGAGTGGTACAGTATCTCAGGAGCTCTGCTAGGAGTCTGCCTGGAGGATGTGTGTGGGGAGAGAGGGAGAGAGAGAGAGAAAGAGAGAGAGAGATAGAGCGCAAGAGAGAAAAGAGAGACTTTTGGCAGAGGTCAGGAGAGACCTCAGTGAAGAGAGGATGAGCAAATTGAATCCTGACAGATAAAGGCCCAGCATTGAAACATCAAATCTCTAAGAACATCGAATGGGAAAAGAGATCTCAGTGGCTGACCGGGTTTCCTGACAGCCGAGTTGTGGAGAGAGGGGAAGATTTGCATCCTTCCTCTCTGCTGCTGCTGACTGTGGGTGCCCCGTTCTCGGGTTGGCACATGGTCGTCAATCAGCACATCTCTGGAAACTGGAAATGGCATCACAGCCTTGACACACGTATCAGCAAGACCCTCGAAGGGAGCCATTTTGCTTAATTTGAGCCAAGAACTGGCACAGAGAGGGAAGCCAGATCCACTCATTATGCTCACTTCAAAGCCAACAGAGGATGTGGGCTGAGCAAACAGCATGGGGGCTATGGGCACCATAACGGGAAGCACCAGTATGTTGACTGCTCTCCATCCACACAGCCCCTCCGGATGAGTGCGCTCCTCTCCTGTCATCTGAGGATGACTGACGGGAAGTGAATGTGCAGATCAGAAATGAGCAGCTGCATCCACTTGACTCCCCGGCTGTGGGGTGACCTGTCTCTGCATCCATGCACCTGGGGACAGCCTGCCCATCTCAGGGAAATCGTGATCTCCTCTCATGGGAATCTTAGGAGCTTTCAAGTGACCGCTCTGGGTTCAGAAGTGCTGCCCCTCGCTGGTGGGGCACACTTGTGCCATTCTCTCACTGACTGTAAAATGGAGGTGACAATGTCCACTCAATAAGAGATTACGACCACTTGTTCCTTCAGCACATGTTTCCTAAGCAGTTACTCTGGCCTAGTCTATATGCTAGGCCTGCAAAAAGAGGACAAATAAATCAGGTCCCCCAGGAACTCCCAGTCTAGCCGATCGGCTGTGGTGGCTGGTGGCAGCCCCCCACCCCCCACACAGCTCTCCATGTGTAAGGCATCATGGCAGCCAGGAGGGGACATCTCAGCAGCTGAGGAAAAAGCTCCCTGGAAGGTTTCCACATCTATGCAAAACAGGAGCAAAGGTCATGTGCTGAGAGCCAGGGGCATTGTGAAGTGATTGACAGGAGAGTACCAGAGGCCATTGGCCAGGGATTGACATATGGTGACCGGGGAATCTTGGTGGCAGTGAGAGAAGGCTATGCGTAGAAAAGCAAAGCATGAACAGCTGAGGGCAATAGTGCTGGCAGTTCTTGCCAACAGGTGCATCAGTACCTGCTACCACTTTGCCATGAGGAATCCCCGCCTGGCGTCCTAGTTGACTAAGGGGCCTCCCGTCTATTTCCTGACATGTCCGGGTGTATCCCACCTGTCCCTGTGCTCATGGGCCCCTGCTCCTCTTTCTCCTGGCGAGGTGGGAGTCACTGGGGGGAAGGAATAACTGCCAGGACTGATGGTGGGGACCCTTCCCACCAAAGTGATCAGCCATGGCCAAACAGGCCACCAGAAGTCAGATGGCTGGGGATAAAGGCCCCGGGTTCTCTTCCTTGTGCTCCTCATCGGCTGAGCCGAAAGTTGGTTGACCCGAGAGCTTGACAAAGGCAGCACGAGGGGTCAGTCTCTCCTTCCAGCAGAGCAGGGGATGAACAAGCAAGAGACCCACAGGGAAGCAGTCCCAAGGCCAGCAGGCACACTTTGTGAGCCCAGCCTCCCCTCGCCAAGGCTGTTGGTATATGACAGACCTTCCCAGGGCACACTCCCCCGACCCACTGATGTACTGGTTCTCCCGCTCTGGTCTTGTTGTGTCATCTTTGGGGGCCATGGAGTCCCGGGGTGCAGGCTGAGCAGCCTGGTGGCATTAGAGGACACAGGATGACCCAGGGGGCAGGGCAGTCAATGAGGGCCTGCACGTGGGCTCCAGGTCTCACCTCTCCACCACCTCTGCCTCGGTGCCGGCCTGCACCTCTCCCTCCTTTTCTGCCCAGTCAGGACTTCCTTGCCTCTTCACAGTAATCACCATTGACAGCTATCGACTGGTGGTGACAGGGCGAGAGCTGAAGGTGAGGGAGTGAAGGATTTCCTTATGCAGCAAAGATGGTGGTCAGCTCCCGTCCCAATCCTAAAGCCTAACACTCCCTTGGCCCCCATCGCTCTTCCTTCAGAAGAGGGCCCTTTTGAGCTCCAGGTAAAGTTCACCTCCTCCAGAAAGGCTTCCTTGATTGCTCTAGCCCAAGGTCAAGGGCACGTGTGGTCAGTCAATGCCATAGATGAGCATATTCTAAAGCAGAGTTCCCCTGAATAAGCAGGGGGTAGCATCAGCTGGAGGCCTTCTGAACCACAGATGGAGGAATCCCACTCCACCATTTCTGACTCTGTAGGTCCAAGTGGGCCTGGAGGATTTGTGTTTCTAACACATGTCCACTTCCAGTCTGAAGTAATGGTCTCTGCTTAGTGGGCCTCAGCCTGTTTCTGCAATAGCTCAATAAGATATCTTGGCAAGGAAGGGGTTCTATTTACCAAGAGCGTTCCCGAGGGCTTTGATAAAAGCAAGTGCCTAATAACTCATTGGTCTTATATTAATTTGCATTTTTTTTGGTTTTTGTTGTTTTTTCCTGATGAGTGATGGGAACGGAAGAGAGGAGTTTAAAGTTACTGGACTGAATTTTATAATGATACCAAATACTGGAATTTACCGATGGAGTAGCTCTTTCTCCTTTTGGTAAATGAATCAGTATGTAAAATATTCTGAGCAATACCTGCAATACATTCAATATGACAGAAATTATTATGATGATGATGGAGGCACTAAAATTCTGCGGAACCCCTTGGCTCGCACAATCTCTGTTCCAAGACACATGAGGAGACAGCAAAGACCACTTGAGGTCTTGTGTTTACCCAAGATTTTCTCTTTTTGGAGGGGGAGTAAAATATACCCAGATGTCAGCAGTACCTATCTTCTGAAGCATAGATTATAGATGAGTTTTATTTTTTCTTTATACTTCTATGTGCTTTCCTAATTTTCTTTGTTTAAAAAATGTCATGTATAACTAATTAGAACAAATAAAAAATAAAAAAATTTAAAAAAGAGAATATGTGGAATTGATCCCCACTAGTAGCATAGCTCCAGTGCACCATTAAAAACCTTTAAAAAAGTGAGCAGGGCGGGGTGGTGCTCATCTTAATCCCAATGGCTCGGGAGGCTGAGGCAAGAGGATGGTGAGTTCAAAGCCAGCCTTAGCAAAAGTGAGGCGCTAAGCAACTCAGTGAGACCCTGTCACTAAATAAAAATGCAAAATAGGGCTGGGGATGTGGTTCAGTGGTTGAGCGCCCCTGAATTCAATCCCTGGTAATGCACCCCCCTGCAAAAAAAAAAAGGTAAATGAGAAGATAATTTGCATCTATTAACATGTTAAAATGAAAAAAAAATATTATTTAGTCATGGAGTGTGGACTTTTTTTCTTTTTTCACTTTCCCAGTTTTTTGACAAATGTATTGTTTCCATGATAAGCAGAAAGATGTTATTTACAAAACTCTGGGCATCTCCAAAACAAGGTACATAAAACATCAACTCGGTACCCAAGGTGGTCCAGAGTGCTGGGTGAACCCTTCATCACCAATGTGGGTGTGCGGCCTCTGGGGTCAGGAGCTGTTAATCACTCTTTCATTCTTTCACTTGGTCATTCATTTACTCACTTAAGTATCAATTGGATCCTTAGCAAGTGTTAGCCCTGTTCTTGAATTCAAAGCTAGGGAGATAGCACAGCACACAGATAGGAAGATAGTCCAAGGCATGGCTCTGGCATCTGCAAGACCTTGGGGAACCCTACTTCTGCCACCTTTCAGCTGCTGCCTGGACAATGGACTTGACCATGGTGTCGATGCCCTCATCTGTAAATGGGGAATTATCATGCTTCCTTCACTACAGGGTCTCCAAGAGGGTGTGGAGGAAAGCCCATGCCCAGCACCTCACCATCACCTGCCGATCGCAAGCTGTTGTTCCTGGGGTCATTGTTCTGAGGTCTGGTTTCCATCACGGTGTCGTAGCATCAGCAGCAGTCCCAGGACACCTACGTGGAAGACTTTCTCACTCCAGTATCCTAGGCGTGGTTCAAGATGGAGACTGTGCAGTCTCAAGGATAGACCACTGACTCAGTGTGCCATAGAAGTCCACAGTGTCCCACCTTGCCCTGAGGGGACCTCTGTGTCACCTCTCTAAGAGAAGTTGTCCTTGTGTTATGCATCAAAGCTTCTGAGGCAATTTGGCTGCTTTTGGAGCAAATTTCCCAGCCCCAACATCTTAGTCCATTTGGTGCTGCTATAACAGGGTACCACAGATGGAGTAATGAACAGAAATTTATAATGAACTGAAACTGAGTTCTCATGGCTCCAGAAGCTGGCAAGTCTCAGCATCTGTCCAAGGCTTTCTTGTTGCACCATAACATGGTGGAGGGGGAAAGAAATGGTGAGAGAGCAATAAAAGGGGCCAAATTCATCCTTCCATAAGGAACCCGTTCCCATAGTTACAACATTAATTTATTCATGAGAGCAGAGCCCTAATGGCCCAATCAGCTTTCAACACATTTCCATTGGAGATTAAGCTTCCAACGAGTGCTTCCTGGGGTATGTGTTCAAACCACAGCCCTGGATGGCCACCATACTTTGGAAAATCTTCCTCTCTTAAAGTCTAAAGGAGTTGTTCTACCTTAGTTCACATGGGGCATCTCACACCTGCCATGGCATCCATGAAGCTCCATGGTGCCATACTGTGTGCAGTGAGATGAAACAAGACCTTCTAGGAGGTGAGAGCTTCCACCTGCACCTGAGTGCTTCTATCCAGGAGCACAGCAGCCCCGAGCACTAATGAAAACATCCTTCAACATTAATAGTGTGATTACAATTAATTAGACAGTGATGGCATGCAGAATGGAAGAAGTGGGTGCCCTGGGAATGTAGGAGTCAATGGATCTGGAAGGTTTGCTTGCCATATGCCTGATGAGTCATTTTGGAGACAGAGGCACCATTTTTTTTTTCCAGTGGAGATAACTGGTGTGTTTATTAAAGGCTGTTAGTGTCCTTCCCAAAGAGGAGCCACCAGGGATAGGTGGAAACCCAACTGCTCTGTAGGCAAAGTGGGAGACCCAGTCTGTGATCCCAGCTTCAGGATCGATCCACTGTGTGGCCTTGAGAAGCCATTTAACCTCTCAAGTCTCAACATCCTCATCTGTAAACTGAGTGGTAATGACATCCTCACAGAGACGCTGGGAACATAATATTAGAGAGTGTATAAGAAGTGGGTTGAGAGTGAGGACTGCTATATAAATGACATCTTCATAATAAACATAAGCATTTAGTAAAGATTCATTTATGAGCTAAAGTCTTCCAGAAATAAAAATTTTTAGAGAGGTACAACTTTTGTGGTTCATCTTTTTATTAAAGGGCTCTTTTTAAAAATATATTGCCTTTTCAGATGGGTCCTGTTGCTTATTCCCTGTTTGCTGTTTCTTTTTTTATTTAGACTTTATGAGTCTGACCTTTGCTATTATTGTTTTTTTTCATTATGGGAAGTTTTAAACACACACAAAAGCAGAGAAAAAACTATAACACACCTCTATTTAGCCTTCACCCAGCTTCAATAATTATCAATTTATAGCTGCTTTTTTTTCTCTGTACTTTCTACCCACTTTCTTCCCACCCCACGTGTTATTTGAGAATGAATTTTAGCTACTCCATCTTTGCACCCCCAAACCCTTCAGCCTATACCTCTTCAGGAGAAGCTACCTTTATAAAAATCTTAGCCACAATATCATTATATACAGAAATTAGCAAGAATTCCTTAATTTTTATCAAATAATCAATCTCTGTACTCAAACTTCCCTGAACATTTTATATATGTGCATTTTGCAGTTTGTTTGAATTACAATATAAATAAGCCTCATGTATTTTATTAGATTGATGTCACTCTTTGTCACTTTTTTTTTAAAATCAGGGATTGAACCCAGGGGCACTTAACCATGGTGCCATATCCCCAGCCTATTTTTTTTTTTTTTTTTTTTTAAGTCAGGGTCTTGCTCAACTGTTTAACCATATTTAACCTATAGGGTCTCCCTTCAACCATTTCTTTTGCTCCACCATATATTTGTTGGAGAGTCTGGTCTGGGTCATTTGTCCTGAAGAGATCCTCGTGCTTTGGATTTGCTAACTGAATTCCTGTGGTGGTGTTTAACAAGTTGCTGTATTTCTTGCAAATTGGTAGTTAGATCTAGAAGCTTGATTGTGTATTTTTTCTTGGCAAGACCACTTTGTGGGGGGGGGGCTGTGCATGTGCGTCAGGAGGCAGGTGGAGTTTGGTTGTCTCGAGGTGCTGGCAGACACTGATGCTCATTTTCTAGATTCATTAGTGGAATGGGGCTGGCAGGATGTTGAGACACCAGTTCTGTCGTGCCGCCTCTGTTTATTCGCTAGAGTACATCTATAAATAGATAACTCTCTTCATCAACTCTCCTGTTACCCCGAGGGAGAGTTCATTTAGGAAAAGATGAATGTTTGATTAGTTCCCCTCTTTTCACCAGTTTTTAATATCATTAGTTGGTTAGTTTGTGCCTTACAATGATGACTAGCTTATTTTTGATTTTTTTATAAACTCAGGGACTTAAACATATTTGATATCTTTGAATTGATCACAGTCACTGCTGTTGAAGCTCAGCTGCCTTCCACTTGGCAGTGAGATTGTCTTTAAGGGTGCCCCTCAGACCTTTTGACATGGCCCTAGGAGTCTTTGATAGTTTCCTTGCTTTTCCAGTACAACAAGGTGTCCAGAATGATCTTGCACGATTCTTGTCCCAGACTGGTCTTCAAATATTTCTTGAAGGATTCCTGGTTTCATTTAGTAGGAAAATTGATATGAACATTGGCTTACCCCTAGTTTTAGGCCTTTTTAGTGGTCAGAGATAGGGAAAAACATGTATATGCATAAAGATTTAAGGTTAAATAGATTGTGAGCAAGTGCTACTGCTACCAATTTGGACTTAGGGCTATAGAATTGTACTTCCCCTCATTGATCTTGCACTTACGTGCCTTTTGTCGCTTACTGAAAACATCTTTCTTTCTGTCACCGCATAATTACTCATGTGCTTTATTGCATGACACACATGCCCCAGTCCAAGAACAACAATACAATCATTACACGAACACTATGATTTAAACATTAAACATGAGCTTAAGAATTTTTTGCAGTTCTTTTTGTCCTCAGGGCATATTCCACTAGGGATAAATGCAGAGTTAAATTACTGTATTTGAAAATTGCTTGGAATAATTCTGCCCCGTGTGATTATTCTACCCACTGAATACAGAGTTAGGCTCACCTACTTCCTTCAGCTTTTGAGTTTTACAAATTACTTATGTAAAAATTTAATTTCATCTTATACTTATGTAAAATATTTTCTGGATTCCAAAATTAAATCTGCAAGGCAAGGTATATATAAAGAAGTCTAGCACTGATCTACTTTTAATATAAGCAAATATGTTTTATGTATTTATAAGTCCTCCTTTTGTAGATTATTGGTACCATACTATACATTTTTTTTCTATCTTGTCTTTTGCACTTAATATATCCTGGAGATTCGTCTGTCATAGCACACAGGCTTATTAATCATCCTTTTTAGTAGTTGGTATCATTTCTTGTAAATAGTGCTATCCTGTCTCTAACACTCTATCTTCTAACTTCAAATCTTGAACTTTGAGCCTTGGAGAGCAGATCTCCCAGCTTACCAGGATGGAGTGTTAACTCAGAGTTAGCAGGTTCTGAGTAATGACTCAAGGAGCCCCACAGTCAGGAATAGGTCTGGTCTAACAGGTATTCTAACTGCTGATTTTTGTTGTTCAATAAAATTAGTTGAATCAAACTTCTTCAGGATGTTTCAGATATTTTCAAATTGATCAGAACAGACATCACTTCATTGGCATGAGAAACACCCAAGGCATTTGGTCCTTTTTGGCAAAGACGGAAGTGTCTGAAAATCATTACTTTGCTTTTGGAGTTTCTCCTGGGAAAGCTGTAATTTCTGGGGATCATGCAAGTTTAAGGATACAGCATCATTTGGCAGGATCCATCCTAGGGAAAGGCTGTTTGGTAGACCCAAAAGGAGCTCTTCACTTTTCTTGCAAGGCATGATTTTCTTTATCAATTGACTGATTCAGCCACTCATGTGTTCACTAAACTTATAAAATAAACATCACTTGAAAATCTACTATGTCCAGACACCATGCTGGAAATTGGAACTGAGGGAATTTTCCTTCTTCCTCTGAGCCCATGGGCAGCTTTTCTCATCTTCTCAGAACAACCTTACATGATGTGATCATTTTCAGTCTCCAAAGTCTCCCTCCATAGAGGCATCTTAAACCCTAGGCAGGTGGTAAGAATGGGCCAGGATTTTCACACACCTGTTAAGATGTAAGGAGAACATTGGATGCTTCCATTCATGGGTCCTTAGTTCACCTAGCTGAAAGCATTTGTTTATTTTTGGTAGTTAAATCTGGAATAGTCTTGGATCAAATATATCCAAGTTTCATAAAATACTTGAAAGATTTTATGGGTTAATAATGTAGTTGTGTGTGGTGTGAAAATAATGGGTCCCTTTTCTAAAACTCTTCTCTGGTTTCCCAGAGCTGGCAGGCTCTTCAGTAAGGGGCACAGTTTGCCTTCTCTTCTGCAGAACCAGCTCTTGTTTTCAATAAAAAGTTTGAATGGGTTAAGCAGAGTACTGCTGTGTAATTCTGTAGTCTTCTGCGTAAAAAGGCTTTTGCAAATTGCTCTATACA
Source organism: Glaucomys volans (assembly GCA_020662805.1). Lineage (NCBI taxonomy): Eukaryota > Metazoa > Chordata > Mammalia > Rodentia > Sciuridae > Glaucomys > Glaucomys volans. The sequence goes on from JAJEJO010001960.1 coordinate 44,251, forward strand.
CACCTTCAGGCTGCGTCATTAAGCTACCTGTTGGGGTTACTGTGCACAAAGGAGATAATATAAGGAGAGAGCCTCTGAAGGTGTGAACCAGCAGGAGGCAGAGCACAGTTAGGAGGGTTGAAAGGAAGGAGCCCTCAAAAGTGGCACACATATGCATGCATGTACACATGTATTTACACACTCCCATGCACACACTCTGATGCACACAAGCACATTCAGATCCATGAATGCACGCACACCACCCTCACATGCACACAAATATGCACATGTACTTAGAAAGCATACATGCATACTTGTGCACAATTCACTCTCACATCTACACCCACACACATTCACACAAACTGGGCCAGTGTTCACACACACTTGTTCAGATGTAGGGAGAATACACAGACATTCCTGTTCATCTATATACTCAGTGTTATGGTTTGGATATGAGATATCCCCCAAAAGCTCCTCTGTTAGTGCAAAAATGTTCAGAAGTGACCTAACATTGGATGCTCCATAATAATTTGAAAGAACTAACTGGGTGGTAACTATAGGCAGGTGTGGTGTGGCTGGAGGAGGTAGGGTGTGCTTTTGGGGTTTATATTTTGTACCTGGGGTCTCACACTTCTCTCTTGGCAACCATGAGCAGATCATCTTTCCTCCACCATGCCTCTACCGTGATGTTCTGTTTCACCTCAGACCTGGAGCAATGGTGTTGGTGGACCACAGCCTGAACCTCTGAAACTGCGAGCTCAAAATCAACTTTCTCCTCAGTTGTTCTTGTCAGGTATTTTGGTTACAGCAATGAAAAGCTGACTAACATGCTCAGGTACCTGCTGACACACATACTCACGAACATCTTCACTCTCAGTACCCACCCATTCACATCTACACTCCCACACTTAGGCACACTTATGCATAAACACGTATAAAAGACACACTCATGAACAAATGCACACATACAGTTTCAAGACAAAAAATTCACTTTTGCCTTTCTTTGTTATTGTAGAGGTTTGAAATGATCATTTATGATGGAGGCTCTTCTATTCTACCATTTGCTACCCTCCTTGCTGGGTACAAAATCTAGGCCAGATGTGGAAAGATGGAAAGTCTCCTATTGCCATGAATCTTGTCCTGGGTGTCCTAATGGGCAGCAGGCCTATTATAGTTCAAGCAATTGTAGGTTTACTGTTTTTGCTGTTTTATGCAGTAAACATTACCCCAGAACCAATGTCTAAGAAAAGAGGGGTAAAGTTTTGTAATCTCTACTCCCCATCTGGGGAGTAAGGCAGAAGGAGGACCTGGGACTTTCCCAAGGTTTTCCCAGGAGGTCACACGTTGCTGAGCACAGCCCAAGAGGCAGCTCCCTTGAAACTATGGCCACTAGTTTCAAGCTGAAGTGACTTGCTTGCTTGACACTCCCAGGCAAAGATGCTTGTTTTTAGTTTCTAAACATTCTCTACCATTAATGAGTCCTTTAATCAAACTCATTAATTGTGTTTTTCATTATCCAAAATGACCCCTGGAATAAAACCCCCTACATTGTTCAGTGTTAGTAGCTGTATATTTTGCATCTCATTTATCAAACTTTCATGAAGCAGTAATTGTGTTCATGTTTCATGAACCAAGCATGTCCTGAAACTGCTGGGGAGGTAATTTTTCTGAGTATTATTTCATTGCTGCCAGTCTGAGTGACAGAAAATGAAGCTCATTCTACAAGTGAGATTCTGCCTTCAGAGAGGAAGTTAACTATTTGCCTAATGCAGGTCCTTTCCCTAGAAAACCAGATTTACATTGAAGTTTTCCTCTGGACAAAAAGGGTGTAAAGTTTGGACTCTCATATTTTGACTTGTCCTGTGCAAGGTCATGTCACACAGGTCCTTGAGTTGTGGCCCAATCAGACATGGCCCAGCCCCTGAACATCCCTTACCCTGAGCCTCTCTTTTTAACCTTTCCTTCCTATGGGCTTTGGAGGAGCTGGGGATGTGAGGTTGCTTTTTATCCAGAATCCTTTCATGACTTTTGGTTTGCAGTCCAGCATTCAAGAAGTTTGGAAATCACACCCCCATCCTAATAAGTAATAATCTGAAGAAACAAAAAAGTCAACACCTCTCCTCAGACATGTGAAGACGCATGTTTACAGGACCAAATGCTGACACCAAATGGAAAAGACCAACGAGTAAACACAGAATCACAACTCACCAGAGCAGAAACCCATTACCAGCAACCTCCAAGGGAACCAGTCCAGTAAAAGGAAACCTGAGACATAATTGATGAGTTGCTAGAGGCTCAACATGGATGAATCCAAGAAAATAAGAACCCCAGAGGGCCCAGTGATGGGGGTGGGGAGGCTCTGACACTTTTGTGAGTTTCATCTTCTGGATCTCACAGTGAGTATTGGAGAAAAATCCCCTCACGTTTCTGGCAGGAAGGAGAAAAGGAACCATTCTGAACAGAGCCACATTCCATTCTTCTTAATAAAAAAATTCCATGGGAGAAACTATTTCAAGAGAGTTGAACTTGCTGGGATCCTACGAGAGCCAAGCTGACGTGGAGAATGGGAAACACCGAACTCCAGCCTCCTCTAGCCTTCCATGTGGGGGAAGGTAAATCTCCCAGTCCAGTCCCCTACAGCCATCCTGTCTCACCAAAGAGAAGAGCAAAAGAATGTGAGGTCTAGCTAAAAGACACAGATCCAGCTATGAAGCTATAGAATGCTTCTTCTACTCCAAACCTCACCATCACATCACTAAAGGCTTATTTTCCCCTGGTACATCAGGTACAGTTATCAAGAAAAACTTAGAAGACATACTAAGAGGAACAGCAACAACAATAGAGTTTGAAGAGAGATGATAAGCATTAAAACCAGACTCAGATATGGCATGGATATTGGAATTATCAGAAAGTTCAAACTATAATTAATATGCTAAGGTTTTAATGGATAAAACAGACAGTATGCAAAAGCAGATGGGCATTTAAACAGAGTGATGGAGATTCTAAGGAAGTACAAAAAGAAATACTGAAGATAAAAAAATGCTGTAATAGAAATGGTAAATTTCTTTGATGGGCTTAGTAGTAGACTGTGTACAGCTGAGGATGCAATCTCTGAGCTTGAAGGTATCTCAGAAGAAACTTACAAAACTAAAAGAGAAAAAACATATTGGGAGAGAGGGGAGAAATATAAGAGAATATTCAAGAATTGTGGGACAATTATAAAAGGTATAACATTACGTAATGAGAATGTTAAGAGGAGAAGAAAAAGAAGAAATGTTGATACAATAATGACATAATTTCCTCCAGTAAGCATCAGACACCAAACTATAGATCCTGTAAACTCAGAAAACACCACACCAGATAAATCCAGGAAAACTATGCCTAGATATGTTATTTCCAGACTACAAAAAATCAATGATAAACAAAAACCCCAAGGAAACCAGAGCAGGGTGAAAACCACTTACTTACAGATGAGCAAAGACAGAGATTACATCTGACTACAACTTATCCTCAGAAATCATGCAAGTTGAATAATAGAAACAGAACAAAATGGCAGTAGTGAGTGGGAGGTGGAGGGAGTGGGAAATGTGGAGATGTAGGACAGAGTTGTGAACTGTAAGATGGATAGGCTGGAGGACTATAATCAAAATATTGTGTTATGCACTGGAAAATTGCAAAAGGGTTCTGTTTGAGGAACTCTTAAGCACAAAACATCAGGTTGCTTCCTGTCCAGAGTTCTTCCATGACTTTTGGGGTGCTCTAAGACATAAAAAACAGTAACTATGAGAGATGTGAATTTTTTAAACTATAGCTATCATTTAACCATATGTATAAAAATCATGTTGTACAGTTCAAATATGTTCAATAAAAAAGAAAGGAACCATGCAATTAAGAAGAGAGTGAAGTATTTAGTGTTGAGAGAGAAAAAGAAAGAGAGCCCATCAACTCAGAATCCTGAACCTGTGAAAGTATCCTTCAAAAGTGCAAAAGAAACTAAGATTTTCTCAGAAAAACAAAAGTTAAGGGGATTTCCTCACATAAATTTGGTCTGTTCAGAGTTCCTATTTCTTTGTGATTCCATTTTGGTAGGTTGTATGTTTCTATGCATTTATTCATTTCTTCTACATTATCTAATTTGTTGGTATATAATTGTTCAGATCAGTATTTATGATCTTGCTTATTTCTGTGGTATCAGCTATAATGTCTTCTCTTTCATTCTGATTTTGTTTATTAGAAGCTTCTTTTGCTTTTTATTCATAGTTAGGTCTAGGTAAAGGTTTGTTAGTTTTATATATTGTTACAAAAAAACCCCCCAAGTTTTAGTTACCTTGACTTTTCTATTGTTTTTCTCTTCTCTATTTCATTATTTCTGTTGTAATCTTTGCTATTTCCTTCCTTCTGCTTATTTTAAGATTAGTGTTTTATTTTTGTAGTTCTTAAGGTTTAAAGTTCTTTGAGATCTTTTATCTTTCAGATGGAGGTATTTATCATTGTAAACTTCCTTGTTAGCCCTGCTATTGCTGCATCCCAGAAGTTTTGGTATGGTGTGTTTTATTTGTCTTCAAGTATTTTATGATTTATTTATTTATTTGTTTGTTTATTTATTTATTTATTTTGGTACTGAGAATTGAACTCAGGGGCACTCAGCCACATCCCCAGCCCTATTTTGTATTTTATTTAGAGACAGGATCTCACTGAGCTGCTCAGTACCTTGCCATTGCTGAGGCTGGCTTTGAACTCATGATCCTCCTGCCTTAGCTTCCAGAGCCATTGGGATTACAGGTATGCTCCATTGCACCCCATTTTATGATTTAGTTTTTAATTTCTTCTTTGACACGTGAGTTGTTTAGTAGTGTGTTGTTTAATATCCACATATTTGTGAATTTTCTGATTTTCTTTCTGTTGTTTCTATATTCCCATTGTGGTTAGAAAAAAATTTAATACACTTTCATTCTTACATTAGTTAAGACTTGTTTCATTACCTAATATGTAACCTACCCTGGAAAACATACCATTGTACAATTGAGAAAATTGTGTTTTCTGCTGCTTTTGGATGGCATGTTCTATATATGTCTATTAGGTTCATTTGATCTGTAATGTTTTTCAAGTCAGCTGCTTCCTTATTGATTTTCAGACTGGATCTTCTGCCCATTACTGAAACTGGGATAATGAAGTCTTTTGCTATTATTGTATTTTTTTCTATATTTCCCTTTAGTTCCATAAATACTTGTTTTATGTATTTTGATGTCGAGCACATACATATTGTTATATCGTCCTGATGATTGATCCTTTTAGCATTATATAAAGGCCTTCTTTCCATCCTGCAGCTCTCTTTTGCTCACCATTTGCATGTAATATCTTTTTTATCCCTTCACTTATTGTATGTGTGTCCTCACAAATGAAGTTTCTTATAGAAAGCATATGGTTGGGCCCTATTTTTTTTCCATTCAATCACTTTGAATCTTTTGATTGAGGGGTTAATAATTTACTTTACATATTGAACTTGTTATTGTCATTTGGTTAATTGTTTTCTGCCTTGTAGTTCTCTTGTTCCTCTTTTCTGTTGCCTTCCTCTGTGTTTTAATTATTTATTTATTTATTTAGGTAAGAATATGTTTTGATTCCTTTCTCTCTCTCTTTTTTTTTTCCTTCTGCGTAGAGGTATTTTCTCTGTGGTTAACATGAGGCTTATATAAAACATTTTGTAATTATAAAGGAATATTTTAAGCTAATAACAAATTTACTCCAATCATATACAAAAATATACATTTTTGCTTCCCCTTACACTTAATGTTATTTATGAGACAGCTTATATCTTTTTATGTTGTGTCTTCAATAACAAATTTTGTAGTTGTTATTCTTCGTACTTTTGTCCTTTAGTTTTTATATTAAAATCAAGAGTGATTTACATAACACCATTACAGAATTACTGTATTGTTTTTATCCATATATTTATAATTACCAGTGAGTTTTATACTTTAATATGCTTTCATGACCTATTTAGTTCATCCTGAGGAACTTCCTTTAGAATTTCTTGCAAGGCAGGTCTTGTGGCAGTGAACACCCTCAACTTTGTCTGTCTGGAAAAGTCTGCATATCTTTGTTCATAAAAAACATTATTTATTTGTTTATAAAAGACAGCATTGCTGGGGATAGTTTTCTTAGGTGTCAGTATTTTCTTTAAGTACTCTGAATGTACTCTCCTACTATTTTCTGGCCTGGAAAGTTTCTTCTGAGCAATATATTGAAAGTCTTGTGGTGGGGTCCCTGTGCATGATGAATTGCTTTTCTCTTGCTCCCTATAAAATTCTACCTTTGAGAGTTCTGGAAACCATTTAAAGAATTGATACTAAACCTACTCAAGCTAATCCAAAGAAGTCAAAGATTAGGGAACAGTTCCAAACTTATTTTATAAAGCCAGAATTATACCAAAGCTAGGCGAAGACACTGCAGAAAAAGAAAACTACGGGCAAATATCCTTGGTGAATATTGGTTCAATTTCTCTTTCTCCTTCTTTGTGCTTGGGATTGTGCATGCTGAACAGATGCTGTACAGCTAGGTACACTCTCAGTCCAGGGAAAACCTTCTCGATGTTGATCTAGGCGATGATATCTTGGCTATGACACCAAAAACACAGGTAACAAAAGAAAAAATAGACAAGTAGAACTATATTAATTTAAAAAGCTTCTACCTAACAACAATCAACAGAGTAAAAAGACCACCTACAGAATGAAAGAAAATACTTGCAAACCATATATCTTTTTATCTGATAAGGAGTTAACCATCCCAAATATATAAGAAAATCCTACAACTTAATTCAACACAAGAATCTGCTTTCACAATGGGCAAAGAATCTGAATAGACATTTTTCCTATGAAAGCATACAAATGACCAACAGATAAATGAAAAGGTATTTAATATCACTAACCATCAGGGGAATTCAAATAAAAATTGCAAGAGATCACCTCATACCTATTTGAAGGGCTACTTTTTTTTTTAAAGGCAACAAGTGTTGGTGAAGATGTAGAGAAATTGGAACAATTGTACACCCTAAGTGGAAATCTAAAGTGGTGCAGCCACTATGGAAAACAAAATGGAAGTTCCTCCAAAAATTAAAGACATAATTACCTATTATATGGTCCAGCAAACACACTTCTTGATTTATACCCTTGAAAATTAGGGTCTTAAAGAGATCTGTGTTCAGGTTGATGTCATTCTCAATAGCCAAGATATGGAAACAACAATCAAGTATTCAACAAAGCAAGTGTCCACTGCAGATAAATGGAAAAAGAAAATGTAGCTACAGATAATCAGTGGAATATTACACAGTGGTATAAATCCTGTCACATGCATGAACTTTGAAGGACATCAGGGTAAGTGAAAGAAATCAGTCCAGAAGAACAAATGCTACATGATCATGCATATATGAGGTGTCTAAAATACCTCATAGAAACAGAGTGAAATGGAAGCTATCAGGAGTTGGGAAAAGGGAGAAATGAGGAAGTATTGTTCAACAAGAATAAGGTTTCTATTATAAAATATGTGTGAATTCTAGAGGTCTACTATACAGCATAGGGTTAATAGTTAACAGTACTGAATTGTACATTTGAAAACTTAAGAGAGGGGATCTCAAGGTAAATGATGGTACCACACACTCAGACGCTTGTGCACTCACACACATGCACACCTACAGGAGGCAGGAGGGAAATTGTGAAAGTGAGATGAATGTGTTTATTAGTTTGATCTTAGTGATGGTTTATGAGTGCATGCATTATGGTCAAGTCCATCAACTTATATACACTGAATATGTGAAGTTTTCTTTAGAAAAGAAAAGAATTTTATAACATACTGTTAGTCCAAAATATGATTGAGGGAATTTCTTTCCAGAATATGTGCCTTGTAAGAAATGTCAAGAAAAAAGTTCTTCAGAGAGAAGGAAAATTATGTAAGTCTGAAACTTGGATCTATATAAAGAAAAGAAGAACACTGGAGAAGAAATAAGTGAAGGCAAAATAAAAACGTCCATCTTTCTTATTCTTTTAACTGATTCATATAAAACAGTTTATTTCAAAATAATATTGTATTAGGGTTCTCTAGAGGAACAGAATAAACAGGAAGTGTGATAATAAAAAGGGGATTTATTAGATTGGCTTACCTGACCAGAAGCTGGATAGTCCACAATGGCCATCTGCAGCTGGAGGGCTGGAAGAACTAGCAACTGTGCAGTCCAAAAGGCAGAGGCCCCAGAACAAGGAGGATCAACAGTGGACCCTAGTCTGAGACCAAGGCTTCTGGAAACTCCCTGGACAATCACTGGCAGAGTCTGCTTTGGAAGAGTGAAGAAGCAAAAGTTGGATATCCTCAGGCAATTGAAGCAGCAATCAAGAACCAGTTCAAAAAGAGCTGAGCTTGCATCTGCATCTGCTACTTTGTTCTTCCAACTTTTATTCCATTCTAAAAATAAGTTGAATTAATAGAAAATAAAAATACAACACCATCCTATTGGGTGGTGCTGCCCATGCTTAGGGAGGTTCTCCCCTTCAGTTCACTATTCCACATTCCAATCATTCCTAGACACATCCTCATTGACACACCCAGAAACCTCTTAATCATTGGCATCTCTTAATCCAATCAAGTTGACAATTTAAATTAACCATTACAAATAGCAACAATGTATTCAGTTATGTATAAGTGAACGAAAGACAGTAATGATTGGAGGAATGAGATAGAAACTAGAAAAATTTGTTAATGTAAGTTATTCCCATGAAGCAGTATTGTTTTATTTGAAAGTGGACTTGGATGGATTAGTTGTCAATGCATATTGCTAATTCCAGGGAAACCACTAAAAAAAAGAAAAAAAAGAAGAAGTACAAATGAAGTGCTAAGAAAGGAGAGAAAATTGAATCATATAAAATAGTCAATTATACAATCCATCCTTCCTCCATTTTTGCCTCCTCTCCACCCCCGTTATGTATCATCATCCACTTATCAGAGCCAATTATTTGGCCTTTAGTTTTTTGGAGGGGATAGGGAGAAGGAAAAATAATAGAATGAGACAAACATCATTACCCTATGTACATTTATGATTACACAAATGGTGTGACACTACTTCATGTACAACCAGAGAAATGAAAGTTGTACCTCATTTGTGTACAACGAATCAAAATTTTAAAAAGTGAATTTTGAAGACCCACAGCTCTTAAAATTATTTTTTACATCACTGTTTAGCCACGTTACATCGTTACACTGTGTGCATGTATGAATATGTAGCAACGAATCCCACCATTGTGTACAACTGTAATACATCAATAAAAAATGGAAAAAGTAAATAAATAAAATAGTTGATAAAAACTACCAAAGACAGGAAAAGTGTGAATAAGGAACAAAAGCATCAAAAAGAAAACAACAACAGATATGGACCAATGTTTTGTTTAAGAGAAATCCACTTTAAACATAAAAGCACATATAGATTAAAAGCAAACAAGTATGAAAAGACATATCATGACATCATTAACCAAAAGAAAGCAGGTATAGCATATAAAATTTAGACAGAAAAGACTTCAGAGAAAGGAACTTTATCTGAAATAAAAGGTACATTACCTATTGGCAAAGGTGACAGTCAGTTCTCCAAGGAGATACAACAGTCCTTGACAGGTGTGCCCCTAGCAGCACAGGGCCAAAGTATGTGAAGCATAAGCTGATGGATCTGCAAAGAGGAATGGATGAACTGACCATTACAATTGGAAACTTGGACCCTCCTCTATCAGATATGAACAGATCCAGCAGCAAGAAAATCAGCCAAGGCACAGTTGAACTCGACAGCACCACCAGCCAACTGGGCATAAGGAATGTCTGTGGACTAATTCATTCAGCAACAGATTCCACATTCTTTCCAAGCTCACATGGAACATTCATCAAGATAGATCACACTCAAGGCAATAAAGTGTGTGTTCAATTTTGAAGGAATAGAAATCATACAGTATTTCCTTTCAGGCCACAGGGAATTAAGCTGGAACTAAGAGCAATACTTAGAGCGTAGGAAAATACTTGTAGATTAAACAACCCACTTCTAGATAACATAAAGGTGAAAGAAAAATTATAATAGAAAATTAAAAATAAGTTGCATTGGTTGAAAATAAAAATACAACTTATCAAAATTTGTGTGATGCAGTGGAAGCTGTGTTAAAGGGGAACTTAAAATATTGAAGACACATATTAGAAAAGGAGAGAGATCAATAATCCAAGTTTTCACATTAAGAAACTAGAAGAAAAAGAGAAAATCAAACCAAAATAAGTAAAAGACATCATAAAATCTAGAGAGGAAACCAATGAAATTGAGAACAGAAAATCAAGAGAAAAGCAATAAAACTGATCTGTTCTAGGAAAAGATCAATAAAATTGATAAGCCTCTATTGAGACTACGAAAAACAGAAAACAAAATTATTCATATCAAAAAATGAAAGAGGGGACATAACTATAGGTCCCATGGATGGTAAAAGGCTGGTAAAGGAATATTACGAATAATTCCATACCCACAAATTCCTAGACAATATGGACCAATTCTTCAAAAGACACTCTGCCAAAATTCACCCAATAAGACATATGCAATTGGAATCTGTTCAAGAAATTGAATTGATAATTAATAAACTTCCCAAAGAGAAAGGACTATGTACAGATAAGCTCACTGGTGAATTTTAGTGAATTCTACCAAATGTGTAAGACAGAAATTATAATAATTCTCTTTGAGTTCTTTCAGAAGTTGGAAGCTCAGGGGAATGTTTTGTAACTCATTCTATGAGACCAACAATGTGCTAATAATAGACAAAGATATTATAAGAAAAGAAAATACAGACTAATACCCTCATGATCGTAGATGCAAGAATCCCCAACAAAATATTAGCAAATTGAATCCAACAATGTGTAAGAGGAATTATACACTACAGCCAAGTGGGATTTATCTTATTCAAGGATCATTCAGAATTTGAAAATTGATTAACATAGTGCTAAAGAAGAGGCTAAATAAAAACTTTCAATTTTATCAGTACAGAAAAAATTTTTTACAAAATTCAACACTCATTCATGATCAGTGAATTAGGTACAGAAGGAAACCTCCTCTACAAGAAGCCTACGGCTAACGTCATACCCAATGGCGAGAAAACTCAGGCTTTCCCTGTAAGAACAGGAAGAAGACAAGGAGGTCCCTTCACCACTGGACAGAACCTGGCACTCAGGGTACCCCATCCTATAATAGGACAGTCACAGTGAACTCTCAAGTGTCCCCGGTCACAGTCCTTGTTATTCTTTGTGAGGACTCCACCTGTACAGAGCAGCATTTTGAGAAGAAAGAAGATTTTGGGGTTCCCCTGACGTTGGCTCCCACTCTGCTACTTCACTTCCCTGGGTGCCTGACCCATTCCTGCAATGTGAGGGAAATAAAGCCCCCTCCACCCCTCGCCGTGTCTGGTGGAAGATGAGGATGAGGGTGAGGCCTAACTATATCTTGGGTGTACCTGGCCCTGGCTGGTTGCTCCACACCTATCTGCCATTTCTTTTCTCTCAGACCAGGTTTACCTGGGACGCTGATCCTCACCAAGTGCGGGTGGAGGGATTCTCCCTCAGCTGCACATTGGAAACACAGGAAGTCAAAAAGCACTCGTGCCTGAGTCCTTGCTCTAGAGATTCTGAGGGAACTGCTCTGCTGTGGCCTGGGTCCTGAATTTTTTGACTCTTCTTAGGTGTTTTTACATCATTGGTTTGCAGGAGTATAACAACTTCCCCTTGCGTGCTTTGTCTCCACCGTCTGAATGAGGACCCTGGGAACCTTAGCCTGTGGGGATATACAAGGGCTATTCTGTGCTCTGACTAGAGAGAGAAGTAAGAGGGGGCCTTCCCTTCACACCCCCACCCCAATCCCAAAGGCAGTCGCCTCCTCTGCTGTTCCAGAAGGCCAGCCTTGGCTGAGGCATCTGAGTTGGTGTGATGCCCAACTCCCTACCCACGCTCACATTCTTCAGCTGTCACGGATTTATCTTCCCAGCAGCCTCAGCAGCCAGCTCTTCTCAAGGTGCTGATCCTGGTGGGAGGTGAGCACACACCTCCGTCCACCAGGGTTCCTGTGGTCTTGCCCTGACTCCTCTTCCCAGTTGCCCAGCCCTGGCCCTCCCTGGGTAGAGGGGCACTGCACCCTGTTTCTTCACTCCAGGCTGCCTGATGTCTCTCTTCTGGTTGTGGAAGACCCAGCTAGTTTGGGCCAAGTGTCTGAAAGCTGTGAAGTGACATGAGTAAGGATTTATTAAAATGACCTGGATGGAGACTGGCACATGTGACAGTTGCTTAAAATTGAAGCAAGTCATTGGGCTGTGGCTGTGGCTCAGTGGTAGAGCGCTTGCCTTACAGGGGTGAGGCACTGGGTTCCATCCTCAGCACCACATAAAAAACAAATAAGTAAAGCAAGTCAGAAATCTTGGACGGACAATTTTTGACACTTGGCATTGGGTTTGCCACAGCAAGTCCTAGTCTGAGCCTGAAATACAGGGACAGAATCTCTCAGCAGGTTATTAGGAACCAAAGTGCTGGTTTCTTCCTGACTTCCCAGCACAGTCAGATTTGCCCGGAGCAGCTTTACACTGGGATCAGGATATGGAGGGTGGAGCATGACATCCTGAGGGCTAGACACATTACCTCACTTTTCAATGGAAATTCTGCCCCATTCCTAATCAGAGTCTAGGGTTGGGCTGGTGTCAACCTTTGACATTCCAAAGAGGTCATCACAAACAGCTTTGAAATCCATGAGTCCAACATCCACAGTCCTACGTGAGTGATAAGGCATGTGGCAGGTTAATCCTGATGTGTCCAGAACCTAGCTCTGGGCCTGCCCCACTGTAGATACTCAAGTCAACATTCGGAGGAATCATGGAGGGTGCCCCAGAAGTGCCCCGACAGAGGTGCAGTGGCAAGGCTGCTTGGTCAAGCAACTGACACTGTTGAGCCAGGCTGAAAACCAGCAAAACTCGACAGAGTCCATGCCTCCAGGCAGCTTGTAGCTGGAGAGAGGAGGAAGAGTGGGCAAACTGTTCATTTTCCAGGGTGGGGTCTATCTGATATGGGGAAAGGATATCAGGAAGGCCCTGGAATGAAGTATGAAGTGGGAATGACTGGGGCCAAAGGAGGAATTGGAGAGGGGACAACTTCTGTAAGGGTCAGAAGCTGGGAAGACTATGGATCCTCCACAGACAGTGAAGGAGGAAGTAGGGTAAGATGGCTGGATGGCCTCAAAGGCCACAGGTGAGGAGTCTGAGCATTATGAGAGGAATCCTGGGCAGCCAGCTCTGTCAACAGGACTTCTTGTGCAGGCTACACTGTTTGCTCTCGCTAACAGCCCTTCACTCACCTTGTGCATGGGGCTGGAGGAAGCTCCCTCTCCCTCAGTGTGATGTGTGTGCACCCTCAAGTTTTAGAGCCATGGACTTAATAAATGTGAGGTTGCAAAATGAAATGAATTGAACCTGGTTAATTCTTCTTTCCCTCCATCCAGGAGACTGCCAGAAGAACGGCACACTCACGGTCAGTGGGCGGGTGGGTGGATGCCCTCCTGGACAGGGCTGAGAGCAATTCTTGAGGAAAGGGGCAGCAGGAACCATAGCAGCCAGGGTTGGGTGCACCCTCCCACCTCCTGCAACATGTTCAACCCCATCCGGAGGGTGCTGGGAGCTTTGAACTGTTGTGCATTTCGTGCTTCTTACCTCTATCTCTCCAGGAGGGAGGACCCCGTTCTCTTCGGCAACACACTCAGGGTAGTACTGGTCAGGGAGGTGTCACCCTTCAGGAGGGCTCCTTCTTTGATCTTCTTGAGAATGCCCCAGGATTCCTCAGGGTCTGGGTTTCTGTTAAGGAATAGCTCCAGAAAGAGGTTCTCCAAGTGGGGTCTGATGTTTCTAGCACATGACACACACTGGGGAGGCCCAAGGCCTCTGCCCAGGATTGGGGTCAGGAGTCATTTAATTTTGTGACCTCACATTTCTTAAGTCCATGGCTCTCTTCTTAACCTCCTGAGGGAGACCTTGATGGCTGGGTTTTCTTGCTGTGCTTGTGTTCTCTCCCTGAAAGCCCAGTGATGGCAGTTTTCATTTTGTGTGCTGTGTTTTGGTCAATTAGTTGTGCCTTTTTTGTAGAAGTACAATCCTGGGCTCTGTTGGAATGAATTCCATGGTTGATTATTGGTACCTGCCACAGCAGAGGGAGGAGGTTCATGCCTAATGACTGTATCCTTGAATGGACAGTTTCGAAGGTCTCTTCCAGCTAAGGCATCCACCAAGCTCTACATAAAGCTTTCCCCAACTCATTCTTCTTCCCTTTCTCTCAGGAAAATTTTTATTTTATCCCTATTCAAGTTCATTGGCAAGTACAAATATAGCGTAATGGTAGTTCCATTTTTATGTTCACATATTATTGGACTTCAACATTATTATGTGGTTTTCTGACTTAACCACATCCCCAGGTAGATAATGAACTCCTCAAGGGTAGGCCTCTGCTCTGTGCATTCCCCAGAGGGCTTCCCATGCAGATGGCTGCCTGTGAGGAGGATGTGGAAAGGCCTTGATTTGATTTAATTTTATCTGCCCGTGCATGGTTCCTTGTGACGTTTTTGGCACCCTCCTGGCTTTGGCCTGCAGACTTGATTTATAATTTAGACAATTATCATGGATGCTCTTGGTGCTCTGCCAAGATCTCCCTGTTTACCCACATAGAGGCCTTTCAGCAGCAGCTCGTTTGAGATATTTTGTGCCACAGACTCTTGATTCTCGGTACGACCTAGGAAGTTCAACACTTCTGCATCTTCCAACTTGAACCTCCTAGGCAGCCTCCTGTATGCAAAACTGCTCCCCAATTCTTTGCCAGACCTAAGGCTACCATAGTTATTTCTTCAAATTTGGTCACTGTTGGGCATTTTCTTTCTGAGTTATACATCAGGATGTGGGGTAAAGATTGGGGAAAGAACTTTAAATCAGGGCTGTTCAGGGGAAGGCAGGTGTGCAGTCAGGATGAGGTCTGATCTGGGGTGTGGATAATCAGGAAAGTTCTTCTAGGAGTTCCCTAGGAGGTGTTGGGGCAGGCACTTGGGGCTGATTTCTGGGTCCTTTTTTGTTTCTCTAGAAATGTCCTAAGCTGGTTTTGTCTGCAGACACACCCTCCTTGTCTACCCCTCACACTGCTGAGAAAGCCTCTGACTGAAGTGATGGGACTGCAGAGTCCCCTCCATCAGAGGTTGGACCGGATATAGGAAGGGCCGCTGTGTCACTGTCTTGGAGCCTCTTCAGTCCATGTGGCCCAGCACTCTGGCCTTCGCATTGCTGACAGTCCTCCCATTCCCTGTGTGTCCCCCGCAGTGGGCCCAGGAGAGGAGAATGCTGCAGGAATGTGGGCAGATGTCACCCCGCTCTCCCGCCTAAGGCCTGCAGCAGCTGCACCCCAATTAAGCATCCCGGTTCAGACAAGGCCACTGACCCTCGGTTCACCTAAATAAGTCCAGTTCTTCAGGAATGCTGGGGATTTCACACAGGGCCCCATGGGGCTTTGAGCTTTAGAGGCTTTCTGTGATCACACCCTGGCAGCAGTGGGCATTGGGGTGGTCCTGCCCTTGGAGCCTCCAAGCCTGGAGGGCAAATGACAGTTTCCCTTTCAGGTAAACTGTGGCAGGCTGTGAATGAAGTTCTCATCCCAGAGTGGGCCACCTTCTGGAGGGCTGTCCTGATGAGGTCCTCTTAGGACCTACTTCTTTACAGTCAGTGTCCAGAGGAACTTCCTTTCCGGCCTGAGATACCCTACAATAAATGTTACCAAACTATGTATGACCCACGGACCAAATTTGGCCCACGACCTATTTTTGTCCATAAAGTTTTGTTGGAACACAGCCAGGTCTGTTTGCTTGCATGCTGTCTGTGATTGCATCAGGCTATGACAGCAGAGCTGAGTGCTTGCAGCATTTGCTTTCTGGTCTTTAAAGCATCTGGCTCTATACACTGTTCTATACCATCCAAGCCCACTTAGCCCCAGATCCTCTGTTGGGACTTGAATAGAGTAGGGATTGATTGAGGGAGAGATTGAGCCAGAACTTCCCTTCTTACCAGAAGCCCCTTCTGGGAAATGGGAACATATGGGAGAGGAAAACCTCAGGCCAAATTATGCCTTTCTTCCCAAAGAAGTTCTGTTGAGTCCTTGTTGTGTATGTAAGTTGTCCCCAAATAAGGAGTTTATAAGCCAAAGATGTTTGAGAAACACATTCCTTCACCTCTTTTCAAAGATTCACAGCATACATTAGTATACTGATGGCTTTGGGAAGACCCTTGGGTAACAGATCTATTCACTTCGTTTACCAAATTGATTCCAGAAATATGTTTTACGTATGCACCTCAAACACAACCCACAAAATCTAGAAACAGATTTGGGAAACAATAGTCTAAAAGAAAAAGTAAATGTCATGAAATTTAGAAATTCCTTGTAAATTCCAGAGCATTCTCACTTATTTCTAGAAGGGGCTGCAAAACTACTGGTATAGTCTTTCCTTAAACAAAGCAGTTTTTGTGAGTGTTGCTCAATCTGGGGTTCCAAGTGTTCTCTCTGTTTTCTCTTAAGGGCTCCTGGCCAGTGAGTTGGGGAGGGAACAAATCATTAGCATTATGGAGGATTAGGTTGGCTGGATGAGAGAAACCTGCACCAGAGGTCATTTGGGTCCTCCTGCCCCTGCTTCCCCTGGACTATGTTGGGGGCAGCACCAGCCATGCCTAAGAAGCGTGGCTCTGTGGAATGCCCTTGCAACCTAGGCTTGGAGAAATAGAGGCTTCCTGAGGACAGACAGCCCCACTGGAGAGAATCCCAGGCTGGAGCTGTCTCTGTGCACAGCCAGACCTCCTGCCAATCTCTCCTATCCCACATATTGGCATGAGTGGCTGGGAAGTGGTGGGGCAAGAAGGTGCCTCTCTCCCTGGTACTCCTGGTGGGAGTTTGGGTTGGACATTGCTATTGTGGGCCAGGGCTCATTAACACAGAGAGACCAAGGGAAAGGTGCCCCACTAGCAAGAGTTCACGAATGCACAGAGTCCCTCAAGGAGCTTGGGAGGGATAAATGAGCCCCCACAATATGGTATCCTGGCTGGCAAACCCTGCTGTGTGAATTTCATCCTGGAGGCTTTTTAACATCCCCAGTCAGCAAAGGAAAAGCAAGATAGACGGGCAGAAGTGGGAAAGTAATGGGAACATATGGAAGCATTAGAATACGGGCCGGAGAAGGAATTCCTGTGCAGTCCACCACTATGGGCTCAGACCTGAACGCAGTGGAGATTAGATAGAAGACATGCAGTTATGAAATGGAAAACAAGCAAATCTGGGAAGCCTAGTTAAACCCACTGAGAAAATGAGCAGAATGCCTAACAAGTAATTAAAGAAACTCAACAAAGCAGCCATGAGAATCTCTTTTATCTGAATCAGAATAGCAAGACTTTTAAAAGGGGAGATAATTGAGGAATGGCAGGGATGGGGAGGCTGGCCTGTCCCAAACTGCTGGTGGGGATGAACACTGCTCACATTTATGTGCGCCACGAGAGCTTGCAACATGTCGCTACCCTTTGACCAGATGGTTGACCAGATTTTTTAGAAGTCTGTCTAAGGGACCGATCAGAGGTGGGGGAGAAAAGGCTTCGTGAACAAAAGGGTCCCTGCCACACGATTTCCAGCATCAAGATATCAGAGGACCTCTCGGTGTTCAGTGACGGGGAAGGAAGGATTCGATGGATTCCTGCATACAGTGGAGTATTGAATAGACTGAAAGTCATGCTTGCAAAGATTTTAATATATTTTTGATATAGAATTAAAAGAAAAAGGAAAATGCAAAAACATGTTATGCACTTATAGCTGGGTACCATGGGAAATAACAAAATGTTTAGAAATATTTTTGTGGTGGGGGATGTAGCTGGGTGGTAGGGCACTTGCTTAGCATGCACGAGGCTCTGGGTTCAATCCCCAGCACTCCAAAAATGGGGAAAAACATTTATAAATGGTGGGATTGTGAATAATATTTTTTCTTTTATATATTTTTCAGATTATTGCAGTGATCATGCATTATGTTTATAACCAGAATAGTTGAGCGGATTCAACGGTTCAGAGAGGGAAAAGAACTTGGCCTCAGAATAATCAGATGCTTCTTGGAAGAGTTGAGAGTTGAGAAAGGTGACCAGTGCTGCCACCTGAGGTGGCCCTGATGGGTCTTATTGTTGCCCTTGACAGTCAGGGAGCCAGAGACCTGTGGGTAAATATGTCACCCGAGCTTGCGCCACAGCCTTAGTAGTCAGGAGCAGATCCCCGCTCCCAATTCTGGGCACGTGGGCTTTTCATTAGGCTCAGCTGCCTGGTAACCAGAGGAGCCCGTGGGCATCTGCTCATTATCTCTCAGCCCTCATCCTCTGATTGCTTATCTGGAGTGACTGCAAAAGCGAGCCTGGGATGCCTGCCCCTGGCCAGGCTGGCTTGCTCCCTCTCCCAGTGTCCCAGCAGCCATTGCTCCAAATCACAGGGGCAGCTGCTTGGAGCTGGCAGCACTGCGGAGCCTGGGATCCCCAGGTTCATGGAGACTAAATCCCCAGCAGCTCAGGGACAGAGACACAGTATCTGCTCTACTCAGCGGTGTGTCATGCAGGGGGAGGCTCTGCAGACCCAACAGCTATTTGTTGGAGCAACATGTGATCAGATGTGCATTCTGGGTTCTTTGCAGGTGTCCCAGAGGAGCACAGCCGCTGGGGGCTGTTGCCAGGGAGTAAAATGTGTCATCAAACAATTCACAGAAAAAAGAGAGGGTGGCTTGATGTGAAGATAGGAACCAGGGTGTCAGACAGACTTGGGGTTGAGTCCTGCCTCAGCCACCTCCAGCTGAGGTGTCTTGGCCAAGTCACTGAATCCTTCTGAGCCTTAGTTTTCCTCATCTCTCAAATGGGCACAGTGATACCCACCTCACAGGGAGAATCAAACTGCATGAAAATGATGGTTCTTAAGGGTATGCTCCAACTAGAAAATGATGACTTTACTTTAAAAATCTTTACTATTTACTATCAAATATAATTGGGAAATATTTTATTTAATTTAACATGTGTTCCTACTGAATGGTGCAACATGGGACATGGAGGAGCAGTTGGGAACAATGGGAGCTATTTGAGAGACTGCATGAAGCTCATAGTAGTGGCTCATAGGAGGACACATTGCTAAGCAGAGGACAGTGCAAATGGGAAGACCAAGGGCCCATGGCCCTGAGCTCTGTCAACATCAAGAGAAAAGTGATGAGATCAGGGTTGGGCTGGGCTTGGGTGCTTGCACAGGGAGAAGTAGATAACATGCTCCCACAGGCCCTGAGACGGCACCCATTCCTGTCCCCTGTCTCTGGCTGTCTCCATCCCCAGCTGGAGAGGCCTTTTGACCTCCTTGACTCCTGTTATCTTTCCAGATCTGCTCAAAACTTCTCTTCCTGCTCCATTCCTGCTTCTCCATTTGGAAGTCACATGTCAATCAACACATCCTCCTCCTCTCTGCCATACTCACCTGGACCTCTGTCTGAGAAAGAGTAACAGTGCAGGGTAACAGGAAAAGTGGTGGCAGCACACAGAATCACACAGTTTCTGTCACATCAGTTCTGGGGCAAAGGGGAAGTGACACATGGCTCTGAGCATCAGTTTTCTCATATGAACATGTGAATCGTAATTGCTGTTGCCATCTCTGAGCACTTACCATGTGCCAGGCATTCTGCAAAGAGCTATAAAGACATTATTTCCCTGCATTTCTATGTGTGTGAGGCAGGCAGTGGTGTGCTGGTAAATGTTTAACAACTGGCTCTCTCAAAAAAAAAAAAAAAAAAAGCCAGCTGATCTGTATTTTGCCAGTTTCTGTGGTGTAAATGTTTCCACCAAGGTTAATTCCAACTTTCCAACTTGACATCACTGAACAGAGTGGGGAAGAGATGTGCACAATCAACTCCCAGAGACCACGACAGCCAGTCTCTGGAATACCTCTGGAATGAGGGAGGGAGACACCATTGCTCTCTATGGGTGAGGAAACTGAGCCTCAAAGGCATAAGTGACCAGTCTGTCACCCAGAGGTGAGGGCAGAGCTGCACTCTCTCTCAGGCTAAGGTCTTCTGCTTCACTCCACATGGGTCCCTTAGGGGGATCGTTATAAGCAGGGTGTCCTGGATGTGGCCTGGTGCCTGGCAAATAGTGGATGCTCCAAATGGTGGCTGTTGCTGGAACTACTGTCAATGACAATGCCACCAGCCAGTTTTCCAGACTTGGAAACTTCAGCAGAGGCTCTTGGATTGTTCCTTCCATCTCTGTTCCGTTTGTGTAGGTGATTCAGTCCTTTACCTGTTTCCCTGATGATAGTTTTGGAAAAAGTGCTTTCTCTATTAAATAATGACCTCCGTCATTGCTGGAGGACAGTTTGTTATTTCACACTATTTAACACAAAGTTTCAGAAATGCATTCAAGATGGTGCATCATTTCAGCCTGGGGAGAGGAAAGTCATGCATTTTCTGGTCCCTGGACCCCTTCACTCAACCAACCATGGATGGTACTGAACCTAGAGTAATCAAAATTCTGCACCCCCAGCCTGTGTTCCTAACTGGCTGGTATGCAGAACTCTGGGGAGTTGGAAAAGCATAGTGATCTTCTAATGAGAAGGCTGGACCCCCTCTTCTTGTTGCTACTTCCCTGATTTGGACCTTGATTAGCTCTTGCCCGGGGACAGCTACACCATTTGCAACATTCAGGGAAAAACAAAAATGGTGTTGGTGATGATGGCAAAGGTGGAACTGGTTCCATAAGTATTAAGAATTTCAAGAGGGACAGAAGAGCATTAAACCACGTGTGGGCCCTCCTAAGTGTGGGGCCCCGTGTGAGTACGGTCACATGCTCACGAAACCAGCTCGGATCTCACCCGGTCTATGGCCTCCTGACTGGTCTCCCTAACCCTCCTCTCGGGTCCTGCTCCAAGCCATTGTCCGTGTTGCAGCCACAGTGACTGTCCTTGGTTATAGTCTGTGTCAATCGGTGCCCTGGTTCACTCCGCTGTGGAATGAAGGCCCGCGTGTGCATAGCAGTGCTCCGGAACTGTTCCCTCCTGACCTGGGCTTCTCAGCCTCCACACTATTGACATTTGGGCCAGGTCATTCTTCACCATGGGAGTTGTGCACAGCATCTGTATTTGGCAGCATCCCTTGGCCTCTACCTACTAAATGACACTTGCAGCCTCTGCTCCTCACTACCCCTGTACCATGACAATAGACGATGTCTCCAGACATTGCCAAACGTCCTCTGGAAGCAACGCCATACCCAGCTGAGAACCACTGACCCAGCCCCAGAGACCCTGAGCAGGGGCTGAGCCCGTGCAGCGCAGGGGCAGTGGTGAGGAGGGAGCCACATACCACCCAGCCCTTCCCGTCAGACTCGGGTTGGGTTGACCCTATGGGGGCTGTGGGAGTGTGCTTGTCCTTCCTGACATTTCTTTCTAACTCTTCCTTGAAACCTCAACATCCCCAGGTCTGACTCAGAAAAACTTTTTTAAAAACTGGTTTAAATTTTCAGCTCTTATCATTCTTGCAACATGTCAAGGGATTTTAGAGGCTACCCAGGCCAAGCCAATTGCCTATATTGCAGATGAGGAAACTTAAGTCCCAGAAGGTGCCATGATTTGTCCAGTGCAGTGGGCATCTCTTGCTTTTGCTGGCCTAGTTCTCAGGCCCCTCATGTAAGGTGCCATGGCTGTTATTTTCTTTGAGGGACCATTCTAAACTCTCAAGTCATGCGGTGGACTTTAGCAGACTCATCCTTCCTGCTTCATGTATTTTCACATGACCCTAAACTGGCCAATCAGAGTGGGTCCTGGGATTTGTGCTGAAAAATCTTAGTTCTTCTGGAATTGCTGAGTTGTTCAGAGGGAAGTCTGGAGACTTGGGGCCACTTGTGCAGGGAGCCCAAGTGAAAACAAGGGCCATGTGGAGACAGGCAGAACTAAGGGAGGTAGCACTGGATCCTGTGGACCTGGGTGAGCTCTGCGTCTGCTCAGGTCTGCATGCAGGCATGCTGCTGGACTTTGCAGCTTTGTGAACCCTTAAAGTCCTTTTTCTATCAACCAGCTCAGGGCTTATATATAGTAAGGTGCTGCTCATAAACGCTTGTTCAAGAGCCTTAATGGGGCCAATTGTGTGTGTGATGGCTCCAGGAATTGACCTTTGCTCCTGGTGAGGGTCGCAAGGAGATCTTGCCTGGTGGCATATACTTACCATGCCATTGGGAGATTTCTTTACCACTCATTAATGCATTCATAGGGAACATCTACCCAGAGACACAGAAAGGAACAGGCCTCATAAATCTTTTAAACAGACATGAAAGAAAGGCTTTGATTTTTCCAAATCCGGGGTAGAAAGGGTAGCTTCTCTGTTTCAAAAATATTTATCTTTTAAGCATCTTCAGGCCTCAAGTTTATCAAGTTAGTCTTACTTTCGCCATGAAAGCAAGCTGTTGAACGCAGCCAGAATGGAGGTGTGTTTCTCTTTCATTTTGCTACCCAACAGTGCTTATGATGAGGTTCCTCCTTGGTAAAGCCAGATTCCTCTGGCCTGTGCTCTGGTCTTCGCATAATCTCATCTGGTCCTGGAGCAGCTTCCATCAGGCAGGGGAGACAGCGAGGTAAATAGGAAATTATTCTGCAGGGCTGTGTGTGTGGGATGCAGGGAGCTGGTGAACAGTGGCAGCGTGCCCAGTCCAGCTTGGGGATCAAGAAAGACTTCTTGGGGCTGGGGTTGTGGCTCAGTGGTGGAGCGCTATATATATATATATATATACATATATATATATATATATATTTTTTTTTTTTTTTAAAAGAAAGACTTCCTGGAGAGGTGACATCTTATCCGAGTCTTGAAGGATGAGTGGGGATTAGATAACCAGAGAAGGGGAAGGGACATTTCAAGTGAACTAAATGCTAGGCAGGCCCAAAGAAACGCAAGGAACCAGTGGCACTTGAGATGCTTCATGTGGTTAGAGCTCCCCATGCGGTCGACTCACGCCTCACCTCCTCAGACAGGCCTTCCTGGATTGCCCATGTCGGAGTGTCTTCCACCAGCTCCCGTGTGTTTATACTCTATCAGATCAGCTGGAAATTTCCTTATAGCATTTGTCAAATCAGAAATCATCTTGCTTTGTTTTTGTTTTTGTTTTTTCGGATGGTTTAGGTTTAGTTGTGTGTCTTGTCCTTTCAGAGAAGGAATTTTGTCTGTCTTGTTCCCTGTCACATTCCCCAGTTGAGAACAGTGCCCAGCATAATGCCGGCCCTCCATCAATACTCCTTTAAGGATGAGATGGACATGTGTGTGGGTGCCAAAGACATGGAGGGGAGTCCCACACAGAGTGCCTTGGAACACCTATGAATGGGCTCATATTTTAATTTAAAGGACATGGGGGACTAACTTAAAGAATATATATAGGGGGCTTTACTTACTTGGTTGGAGCCTTAGAAAAATCTCTCAGGTAGCAATATGGAGGTTGGCTTGGAAGGAAGGACAGGTTTGGAGGCAGGAAGAACTAATGAGAGGCCGTTAGGGTGGTCCAATCAGAATGCAGGAGGCAGGGATTGGTGCAAGTGTGTAGGATAGAGCAGAAGGAAGAATTTGAGAATGTGAGTGAGGCAGAAACCAGGACGTGTGGGGTGAGAGGAAGGGTGCTACGCCAGGCTATTCATCTGGGATTCCTGGTCCACATCCTAGAGGCACGAGGTGAGGGGAGGTGTGGGAAACCATCCTTATTTAGCAGAATCAGACTGGGTTGAGCCATGGGGCAGGGGCCTGGCTTCCAGGAACTGCAGGGAGGCATGTGGCAATATGTAGGAGTTTCCTTCTGGAATTCCCTGTTTCCTTCTGGAATTTTCCCCTTAAGAGAATGGCTCCCCTAACTCTACCCTATCCTGTCCATCACAGATGAGTTCTTCCTTGTCCTTGCCCCATTTACCTGTATATTATAAATAAAAAAGAGTTGGGTGAGTTGTTGTTATTGTTAGAGACCAGAGCTGGTATGGCCGGACCTGACATGTCCCCTCTCATTTAAAAAGAGTATTGGCTCTTGTATGTAGATAAGGTTTTTGGGTAATTGAGTGATATATATAGTCAACATCCTCCTCGCACAGTTAAGCCTTTTCTCATCCACATGGGTTGTGGCAGAGAGGACCCCCACAGAGAGGAGCTGCTGCGAAGTGAGCCCACAGTGCACACAGGGAGGAGTCCACGTAGGAGCAAAGACTGAGATGGAGGTGCAGCCCCAGCTCACTGGAGCCCTGCAGGTGGCCCCTGAAGTGGGTGTATGGAATGAGGGATGCAGAGGTCATGGGAGCATCAAAATGTAGGTGACAGCAGAGTTGAGAGCCACGTCTGTCATCTGGACCAAACCAGCCAACCTTGATACCATTTTGTCCACCTTTCCCACCAAATGACCAGAGGAGGGAAAGTGTCCTTCCCGAGAGGACAATGCCTCGGCCAGGGAAGTGGAATGTGTGTTGGGTGAGCACAGTGGAAATCCTGTAAGCAGGAGACTGAAAGAAAAATCCTTCCCTCCCCATCTCTCTAAGATTGTTTATGCATAACACAAGCAAATGTGGAAGTGTGTCTATATGTGCATCTGCTGAGGTGCACACTCATACTTATGCACATCCATACATACCTATGTAAAACGTGTGTCCTGGAGACCTTTGACATTGGTAGAGTTTCTTCATTGCTTTGGCAGCTGCCTACCTTCCCTGGTGTGCTTACGCCATAATTGATTTCACCCAATCTTCTCTTGATGGGTTTTTAAGTTTTCCAGTCTTCTGCTACTAGAAACAATGCTGCCACAAATAATCCAGGCATGCATTATTTTGTTTGCATCATGTACACATGGGGAGTACATTCCTAGAGGGAAACTGCTGTTGGCATTTCCAGTTTTGATGCTCATGGCTGACCAGCTTTCCAAGACAGGTGTGCCAGCTCCTGCTCCATCTGGAGCACATGCGTGTCCATCCTCACGCCCTCATCAGCAAAATGGGAGGTGGAAAATTTTGATCTTTGCCAATCCACTAAACAAACAATGGCAGTAGAATGTTCACATTTTTATTTTTTTAATTAAATTTTTTATTTGTTCTAATTAGTTGTACATGACAGTAGAATGCATTTATAAATTTTGACAGATCATACATAAATGGAGAGTAATTTCTCATTTTTCTCATTGTATGTATTGCAGAATCACATTGGTCATGTAGTCATAAAAAAATATAAAGTGAACCAACCACTGTTTTAAGTGTTCCAGAGTCATTTTCCTCCTTTTTGGGGCCTGGGCAGTTTGTTTTAGTCTTTTTTTCTTACCAATTTCTGGGGGCTCATTAGATACTAGGACATTAGCCCCCTACTTGAATTGCAAATATTTTTGCCCATTTGCAGTTTGTCTTTATTCTTTTCTTTAGCAGGTACTGGGGGGTTGAACTCAGGGGTACTCGACCATTGAGCCACATCCCCAGTCCTATTTTGTATTTTAGTTAGAGACAGGGTCTCACTGAGTTGCTTAGTGCCTCACTTTTGCTAAAGGCTGACTTTGAACTCACAATCCTCCTGTGCTGCTAGGATTATAGGCACCTGACTGTCTTTATTTTTAAAAAATTTTTGTTAGAGCTTTATGATTATACATAGTAGTTGGGTTCATCCTGACAAAGTCATACATGCAATGGAAATAGATTTCATTTATGATTCCCCCCAATTCTGCCCCCTTTCCCTCCTCTCCTCTCTTCTTCCTCCATTTTTCTCCCTCTATTCTACTTGACTTCCTTTAGCTCATTAATTAATTTATATTTGATTTTTCTTTATATTATCCTATCCTTCCCTTCCCCTTTCCTTTATTTTACTCTAGCTTCTGAATGTGAGAGAAAACATTTGACCTTTGAGTTTCTGAGTTTGGCCTATTTCACTTACCATAATAGTCTTCATTTCCATCCATTTACCAGCAAATGACATAATTTCATTCTTTTTTATGACTGAGTAGAACTCCATTGTGTATATATACCACAATTTCTTAATCTACTCATCTGCTGATGGGTATCTGGGTTGATTCCATAATTTAGCTATTGTGAATTGTGCTGTTGTAAACATTGAGGTGGCTGTATCACTATATATGCCAATTTCAAGTATTTGGGGAAAATACCAAGGAATGGGATAGTTGGGTCATATGGTGGCTCCATCCCTAGGTTTTTGAGGAATCTCCATACTGATTTCCACAGTGGTTGTACTAGTATGCAGTCCCACCAGCAATGTCCTAGTGAACCTTTTTCCCCACAACTTTGCCAGCACTTATCGTTGTCTGTATTCTTAATCATTGCAATTCTGACTGGAGTAAGATGAAATCTTAGTTTAGTTTTGATTTGTATTTCCGTGTTGGTTGCTAGAGATATTGAGCATTTTTTTCTTTTGATACCAAGGATTAAACCCAGGGGCACTTAACCACTGAGCCACATCCCCTGCCCTTTTTAATATTTTATTTAGAGACAGGGCCTCACTAAGTTGCTGAGGCTGGCTTTGAACTCATGATCCTCACAAGCCACGTGGATTACAGGCGTGGACCACTGTGCCTGGCTGTTATATATTTGTTGGTCATTTATGTTTCTTCTTCTCCCCACCCCTGCCTTTATTCTTGATGAGCTCCTGGTGTCCTGCTGCCAACAGTACCCAGCACGGAGCTGGACCATCCACTGTACCCAGCAGAGGTGGAGTAAGCCATAAGGGTTTGGAGGTTGAAAATGAATGAAGGAATGGAGCAGGTCAATCCTTGGTAGTAGTAGATTCCAAGAATTCCCCTGGAGACCCTGCCACATGACCGCGGCAGACACAGGGAGTCCGGGGGTTGTGCATCAGTGGGGAGGAGGAAGGAAAGCTGTGTTTATTCAACCTCTTACAGAAAACTCCCCCAACACCCTTGGAGCCAAATGAAATCAATATCCTTGAAATAGGCTGAGGCAAGCAGGGTCACAGCCTCAGGCCCTGGGCCAGAAATAGCAGGACATGGTCTTCAGACAAATCTGGTGGGGGCAGTGTGCAGGCAAAACGGCCTGGAGACAGCTGGAGGTGCAGGTGGGTGGCAGGTGACTCATGTTACCACTGCCAGCCCACATTTGTCACTGTTTGCCATGAGCCAGGCCCTGGGGACATGGAGATCCTGCCTTCGAGGAATTCACAGACCAGATGAGTGAACAGATGATGTCAGAAATGCGTGACAAGGACTCTGGCAGAGATAGCAGGAGGAGGCCAGGATCCCCAAAGAGCACGGCTCAGTCTGTCTGGAGAAGTCTAAGAAGACTTCCTAGATGAAATGGCATCTAAGTAGGGTCCTGACAGACAGGTAGTAGTTAAGGGTCAAAAAAGAGTGTGCAGAGGGAGAAACACCAGGTGGAGAGGGGATTGAGGGTGAAGTCCTGAAGGGAGAGAAAAAAATTGTCCCTTGCTCAGTGTAGCCGGGAGGGAGACGATGGAGCAGGTGAGATGCAGCACCCAGGAGGTCTGGAACAGACCTTGAAGGCCCGTGTGAGGGCAGAGATGGGAGAAGGACTGAGAAACACATTAAAAGGATCAGGTAGAATATATTTGATTGTGGGGAGATAGGGATTTCAGGGTGAGAGAGGAGCTTGTGACCTTTACTGGTAATGACCAGGGGGATAGAATAAGGTGTAGATTTGGGAAAAACTGATCAGTTCAGTTTCACCGTGCTGAGCCTGTGGGGTATCTCCACGGTGGCAGTTGGATCTGTGATTCTGAAGCTCTGTGGGAGCCTGGAGGTGGGGGATAGGTGGGTCACTGACAGGTTGGAGACTGAAGGTACAGGGTCAGCGGTGTTCACAGGGGTGGAGAATAGGGGTGAGAAGTGTAAAGGACAAAGGGACCACTGGACTGGATGCAGATCTCTGGGCACTAGAAGAGTTAAGGACTGGCTAGACATTTCAGACAGAAGGAGCATGGGAGGAACCAGGGCGTGGGGACAGAGAACTGGGATGGGAGTGGTTAGCAGTGTCCCCAGCTACAGGGAAGGGTCGTGGGGTCTGGGTTCAGCATAAATCTGCTCAGCTGGTGCTTGGGACTCAGAGGGTCCTTGTCAGGGAGAGAAGATCTGGGTCATAGCCTGGGGCTTGACCAAAGGACAAGAGTTGGCTTCTAGAATGTATAGAGGTAGGTGGATTGCCCATTCAGAGCTGAGTCCCTGCCCGATGTGGTGGGAGGATAGGCGTGGCTTTTTTCCACAGCGGGGAGGTTTTTGTTTTCCCTCCTTCCATTGTCTCTTTCTCCCACATCATGGTGTCCACATGGGACATCCAGTTCCCTATCTACTGTGGTTATTCACTAGACAATGCCAGGAGAGAGCTTAGAAAAGGGCCTGGCATGTTTTAAGAGCTCAGTAAATGGTGGTTTTATTCTTCTTTTCTAATGTGTTATTCTGAGTTGTGGTTGGCTGGCAGACAGCCCTCTGGTGACCCTGATGAGTCTTTCCCTTCTATAATTCCCTCCTCTTGGGTGAGACAGAACCTGTGACTTGCTTCTCACCTGGAGAATATGGTAATGGGATGCTCTTCTGTGATTACATAGCAAAGGTGTTGGGCTGCAACTCCGGAGTTCACATGACGCCCTACCAGACTCTTCTAAGCAGGGGCCCGGGAGGGGAGGCTCTCCTGCTGGTTGTGAAGGTGCAAGTTGCCCGGAAGTTAATCCCTAACGGGACAGAGGGATGCCAGTGGCCTGAGGAACAGAGGCCCTCAACCCTGCAAACGCCAGGAACCGAATTCTACACAATGATATGCGCTCACTAGGGGACCCCAGAGCCAGAAAGGAACACAGCCTGCTTGATAACTTAATTGCAGGGTCCAGCTCACCTGTGCCCAGACTCTTGACCCACAGAAACTGAGATGATTGACATGTGATCTAAGTTGCTTGAGTTGCAGTAATTTACTCAAGTTGTATAATTTGTTAAAAGAGTAATAGGGCTGGGCACGGTGGAGCACACCTGTAATCCCAGCACTTGGGAGGCTGAGGCAGGAGGATCATGAGTTCAAAGCCAGCCTCAGCAACTTAGCGAGGTGCTAAGCAACTCAGTGAGACCCTGTCTCTAAATAAAAATGCAAAATAGGGCTGGGGATGTGGCTCAGTGGTGGAGTGTCCCTGGGTTCAATCCCCAGTACCAAAAAAAAAAAAAAAAAAAAAAAAAAAAAAGAGTAAACAAGGGCACTGACATTCATTTACTTAATAAATGCATAATCAGTGAGCATCACTGGTAGGTAGCATTAGGCACTGTGCAGACTAAATGCATAAGATACAGTTGTTATCTTCTAGGGCTTCCAGTGAGTGCCTGAAACTGTGCGTTCCCAAAGCAGGAGCTTGCTCATCAGTGGTGGGGTAAGGAGGTCAGGAGGGACCTCCAGCCAGAAGGGACAGCAAGTGGCAAGATCCACAGTCCTAGAAGGGTTGGGACATTCTGGTGGGTGAGAACTTCAATGGAGGACCACATGGTACCTGGAGTAGATGGGAATGGGCCTCTGTCTCCCAGGATCGTGACAGCCACACAAGAGAGGCTACAGAATTCTGAGCTGAGAACTGCAGATGTCAGATGTTAAGCTGAGGGCAGGTGGACTGTGAAGAGTTATGGAAAATAATATCTCTACAAGACAGTCCTCAGGAGAAAAATGGAAAGACAGTGGGGCCCATGAGGAGGGAGGGGAAATTAGCCAAACATTAAACCTCTGGGGTAAAGCCTTCCCCCAAAACAATCAGCCCTGGATTTTGACCTTTCCCTATTGCAAATAGGTCCTGAAGGGAGGTGCAGTAAATAGGGAAACTCTGGGAAACAATGGATCCCCTGGGGAAGGAGAAGAGCAGTGGGTGGGATTTGAGTTCTCATCCCTGAGCTCCATCCTCTTTTTACAACTGCCTTCCTGTGTTAAAATTCTAGCCTGCACAGCTAGTTCCCTGACCATCCAAACCGATACGTCTGCAATTCCAATGATTAATTCACCCTCATTGTAACCTATAAAACTCAGACTCCTTCTGTAACCCACCGGCCATTTTTGTACCCAGAAAATGAGCCCCTCCTGTGCCTGACTGATTGACTTCACTTCGAAATAAAGGACAGCTTGCTGATCTGTTTGAGGTCTGCTTTTGTCTTGGTTATTTATATTTTTATTATGGTGCTGAAACCGTACTGGTTATTTTTGCTTACAGAGTAGTCTTTATGTTGGGCAGGGCCAAGGTAACATGGATGCTCTTTTCCTGAGAAGTGTGCCATCATCTCAGCTGTATCCGTGGAACCTGGGCAGGAAGTGGCTCTGCTCAGCTTCAGGCTAATCCTCACACCACCATGTGGATAGATTCTTTCTCCCAGAGCTGTAGTTGCAGCCTAGAATTCTGGGTTTTCTGATCATTCTCAATTGCCAGAGAAAATGCTCCTGCCACAGAGGGAAGGAAGGGCACATTCAAAGAATCCTTCTAGAGGAGGTGGCACCTGGGCATCTCCCCATGAGCAGACATCAATGGTGCCTTCTCTGGTGAGTTCTGCGTTCTCCAGTCTGCTACATGGAAATTCAGGAACAAAGCATGGTTTCCCGCATAGACACACAGTGGAACTTCTGAATCCAACTTTTCTCCACCAAAGCCTCCTGCTGAGAGGAAACACAGACTTCCAGGTTTTGAAGTCCTGCATACTCTGATTTCCCCTGCAAGGAACATTTTACCTCTTAGAACAGAGTTGGGCGAGGCAGTTTCCTGGTGAGCTCTTCACTGGAAGGAAGTGCTCCCAGGATCAGTTTCTTCTCTCTCCTCTCCTTGCAGACAGCTAGCTGCTCACAGTGTCTGGTAGGTCAACTGCCCTGGGATGCAATCCCGAGGGCCTGGGCTAATGACCATGGTTTTGCCAGTCCCAGAGAGTGACAGGACATTGTCATTTTTGTTTGGAGGTCTCAGCACCGTGAGACTGGTTTCTCCTCCCATCTCAGCATGAGTCTTGGGAATCACATGCTCAGTGGCAGCTGTGTTGCTGTAGATGTGACAGTAAATATCCAGAAAATTGAGTGCTTTCTGGTCTTCAATTTAAGAAGTCATTTGCTGGATGGTGCTAACTAAGAACAGTCATTAAACTTGAGAAAGTGCTCGTCTGCCTCATTCTTTAATTAAATGGAAGAGAGAAACAAAAACCTGGCATTGTGAAGCCCCACGCTCTGTGCTCTGCGTGGAAACGCCCTGGAGGGAGGAGACTCAGATGGAAGAGCCTGGCTGTTTTCCTATTAGTTCCTATTGCATGTGTGGATGAGTGCCTGGGAGGGTGGGCATGGGGATTCTGAGACCTGAATCCTGCCTTGTCTCCTGCCAGAATCAAAAGGCAGGAACAGGATGGCAGTGGGGAGGTTGGAAAAGGCCTGAGAAATTGACTGTCGCATATTGAATTGTGACCCTTAAATTCATATGTTGAAGGCCCTAACCTCCAGTATGGCTGTATTTGGAGACAGGGCCTTTTAAAGAGGTAATTATGGTTAAAGGAGGCCAATATGAATGGTTTTCTTATAAGAAGGGGAAGGTTCACCAGGGATGCAGGCACGCAGAGGAAAGACCACAGGAGGACGCAGGGAGAAGGTAGTTATCTGTAAGCTGAGAGACCTCGTGAGGAACCAAACCTTCAGACACCTTGATCTTGGACTTCCAGCTTCCAGAAATGTGAAAACTACATTTCTGCTGTTTAAGCTGCCCAGACTTCTCTCCATGTCTGAGTGGACTGGTTCCAGGACCCTCCACCCCACACCAAAACATGTAGATGCTCAAATTCCTTATATAAAATGTTGTAGTGTTTGCATGTAACCTACACACATCCTCAAGAATACTTTAAATCATCTCTAGATTACTTAAAATACTTAATACAGAATAAACACTATGGAACAGTTGTTATACTGTTTAGGGAATAACGAGAAGAAAAAATTCTGTACATGTTCAATACAGACACAACTTTCTTTTCAATTATTTTTGGTGCATAGTTGGCTCAATCCATAGGTGCAGAACCTGTGGATACTGAGGGCCTACTGTTCTTGGCATTGGCATCCTGAGCCCACTAATGCAGTGACCATTCCCAAAGGTCAGAAAGGGCAGCAGGGAAGACGAGGCCACATTGAGAGGGTCTGGCAGGCCCTAGAGGCCAAGGCCAGTGAGCCCCCTCCCTCCACCATTCCCTCAGAGGAGGATGCTGACAACTTAGGTCCCAAGGATGGACCTAAGCTGATGAGGGGTGATTTCACTCATCAGCAGTAAGTCACCAGTAGGATGGTCTTTATTGAGCCCTCTGCTCTGGTTTGGCTAGTAGGATAGGAGGAACCTAGAGTTCCTTCCACTTGGGAAGATACTCTTTCCCAGTGTTTCTCTGTAGAAAGCCAGGAAGGACATAGATCAGGTGTCACCTGTGTAGAAAAGTCTGGGGTCCCTCTCTCAAGTCAGGGTCATTGGGCTAATGGGAGGGAAAGAAGGCTCTGGGGATCACCTTTGGGCCAAAGACTAAGAGAAAGAGGGCTATGGAGCTACTGGAGTGGGGTCATGTCAGCGTGGCTTCAGCCTGTCTTCCCTTCCTGTGACAGGAATCTTCCTGCTCCACAGGCTGGCCATGAAAGGATAGGACCAAGTCCTGTAGTGATACACTAGAGGTCCCTCTGCCCATCTTCCTCAGGAGTCCTTGGACATGGTGGACCACTGGAGGATACAGGTTAGAGGTCTGCTATGGTTTGGCTGTTGTCTTAACCCAAAGGTTCAAGTGCTGAATTTAATCCCCATTGGGAGGTACTAAGAGGGTGGAAACTTAATCTGGCCATGGTCTTTAGAGGTGAGGCCTTTGGAATGTGATTAAGATTAGATAATGTCATCTGTGTGGAGCCTCCATGATGGAATAGTGGCGGCTTTTAAGAAGAAAGAGGGGGAGACCAGAACTCATGTCCTCCCTGTCTCACCCTGAGATACCCTTCCCTGCCTTGGGACTACCAGCAAGAAGGCTGTCACCAGGTACAGCCTTCCATCTTGGACCAGAATATGAGCCCAGATGAACTTCTTTTCTTTTTAAGTTATTCAGCCTCAGATACTTCATTATAACAGAAAACAGACTATTTCAAGGTCCTAGGCATGTTTACTTCTTTCTAATGCAGGTAGACTTAAGAGTCTCAAGGAGTTCAAATATGTTCTTGGGTTTTCAAGAGCCTTGTTGATCCCAGCAGTGTGTGCCCCATGGCTGGAGCATGATCAAAGGGACTCTGTCTACCACCTCAGCAGAAGCTTCCTGAAGGTGACCTGTTCTCTGACAGTAGGCTGTTTGTGGCCAGTACCTGATCTGAACTTCCCAATATTCCTGGATTCTCTGCTCCTTTCCTGACTTCCAGCTTTATGGGACCTTACTAGGACTCACCTTCTCACCTCTGCCTGCACCCATGGTGGGAAAGAAGGAGGAACACAAGATCAAAAGCTCTGAGCTCATCCTGTAGCATAGTGTGCACAAACAACTGGCTATTCCAGTTATATGAACCAATATATTTTCTGTTTTGACCAAACTGGTTTGAGAATAGTTTCTATCAGCATCCTGACAAGTTCATGGATTAGGCATTTTCTTAATCTTGATCTCCTTCTCAATAAAATCCTTAATCCCATGAGGTTAAGTAAGTTAGCACATGGGGACAGCCTGCAGTCAGTCCCTTGGGCAAGAAAAGAACTCTGGAGGTGACACCTGGCAATATTGCTGCATCCACAGAGCTACATTTCTGTTCCACCCTTCCTGCTCAACCTCATCATCTCTTTGATCCTAGAATTCAACATGGCACCCATTCCCCTGGAGACCACATGCTATATCTTTGTCACAATGACATCATACTCTCAGAGGGGGCAAGCAGGCAGCCAGTGCTGACCCTCTGCCCTTTCTTTCTTGCCCAACCATGTCCTCTCAGCTCCCAGGGCCTCCCCAGCACTCCAGTGGAGGACAGACACTCTTCTTCCTTATGCTCACTGCTTCCCTGAAGACCTGATAGCTTCAGTATTTGGATTTCTTCTTTCTAGTAGAGAATCTACTATTCCTGTGCATCTAAAAAGATTCAGTGTTCTGTTTCAAATTGCATTGACTGAAAACTTGCTGGTCAATACTCCACGGGTCAAGGAACACAACACATTGCTTGTGGAGTATTCATAAGTGAGTTTTGTACTTGTTGTAAATATGTTTTTTGGTAATGAAATGAAGTTTTTGAAAACTTAAAACAATTGGTATGTGTTTGCTGGTGAAATGCCCTGGTGTCTGTACCTAACTTTCAAATAGTTTAGCCAAACCATTGGAGAGAGAGAGAGTGGTCATATGTGATGAAATTAGGTGATAAAAAACATGATCCCAATACAGATGGTTTTTTCCAATACTATTTATTTTACTTTCCTTAGGATTAGCATTTTCTAAATAACACTTTTGAATAACATTTTCAAAATTTGGGGAGAAATGGTTCAAGCCATCTGATATGACATAAAGAATAGTGGGTAATATTAACTGTCAATAAACTCTCTAAGTCAGGTATACTTACATTTTGGAACTCGTGCATACTTTATTAGTTATTTCAGTTATGTTGGTCTAACTGTCTGGAATTTTTAGTCAGGTTCTCAGTGTGTACAGTTTCATCCCTGATCAGCCTTCCCCGACCCACTCTCACACCTGCTGTGTTCTGCCTCCTCCTATCCCTGGCCGTGACCTGGCAGACCATTCTCCCTTCCTGCCTCTTCCTCCCCTTGGCTCTGAAGGTGGGTGCTTGGGAGAGCAAACCTGGTTCTCTAAGCTGACCACACTGTCTCTACTGGCCTTGGATAAATTTCTCTCCTGATGGTGGAAATTCCTCTATTCCATGGGGGCCTCTGATGCTCAGACAGAAATTGAACTAGAATTTATATAAATGAAACCAAGTTTCCCTGTGCTTATCTGTTATTGCAAAACATAAAAGCATTTGGTTTGATTTTCACAAAGCTTAGAGAGTCTGTGTGGGATGAACGGTCTTAAAGTATAGGCCACGTGGCCTTTGCAAAATCCTTGGGGGTCCCTGGAGGCACCTCAAAGCGGTAAGCAGATGGCTCCACTGCAACCAAAATGAGGCATGAGGGGAGGCCGGGGGTTACCAGCCAGAGGACACACACTGTGCATATTAACATGGTTCTGCAAAACAAACAAAGCTTTCCAACATGTACCCCTAAATCAAAGATCCCAAGTGTCGATCTTCCCCGGTTCACAGATTGATTTGCAATCTGGCTATGTCTCACACAGGCAACTTCACATGGCATCTTCCTGGGTGAGTAAAGTAGGAATTTCATTATTGAAAAATCATGGAGGCATCCCAAACAACCCTGGGCAAAAGCTAGAGAGAAATGAAGTGGTGACCCAAATATCCTGCTGCACCTCCTTCTGCAGTTCTCAAGCCCAGTCAAGCCCTCTGCCTTCCAAGAATCCTTCCCTGCACTCTCAACTGACCAGGAACCATTCTCAGGGCTCCTGGCTTCCATGGCCCTTCTCTGTGCCCTGCTCTGCATCGAGTGATCATTCTGTGATTTCCAACAGCTTAGTAAATTGTTGGTTGCCCATGCTGGCTGTCCATTCACTGGGCACAATTTTAGGGGCTTCCATTCAGTGGAACACGGTGTTGGAAGAGAAAAGGAATGGGTTGAAGTTCTGGGCAATGGCTTGTGCAGTGTGGTCATCCCAGTCCTTGAGGGATAACATCTTACCACCTGCATATGGTGCACAATTTCAAAATATTCTATACCCTCAGTGGGGATCTCACATTGGTTGATGGACATGGGTTGGATAAGTGTTTCCCAAAGGTCCATGTGGTAAAGCTTGGTCCCTTGGTCCCTTGGTCCTATTGGGAGGTGTTGGACACTTTAAGAGGTGGGGTCTCATGGGAGGTCTTTAGGTTGTTGGGCATGCGTTCTTTAAGTCAATATTAGGACCCTGGCCTTTTCCTCTTTCCTTCCTTTCTTGCACCCCTGCCATGAGGGGAGCAGTTTTGCTTTGTCATGTGTTTCTGCCATGATGAGCTGCTATAGGCCCAAAGCAATGGGGTCATCCAGCCATGGTCTGAAAACTTTGAAGATGTGAACCAAAAATAACCTTTTTCTTTTTATGTGTTGATTATCTCAGGTTTTTGTTATAGTAATAAAAATCTAACAAACTTCAGTATCTATCCATCAATAAATTCAAACTAAATTAGACAAGCACAACCTTCAACTGGATCCTAGAGAGACGACTGTACCCTCTCAGGAGGTCAGAGCCTGGGTCTATAGTTCTGCCTTCTTCCTCCAGCACTGGCCTGGATTGTGGTCTACTAGGTCCCCCTGATCCAAGGGGTTGGAATAGCCTCATTAGAGTCTCACCTAGAGTCATGCTGAAGGCCATGCATCTGCACAATTGGGCAGTGGCTTCCTCCATCTGAACTGCTAAGACATGACAACACGGACTGGTGACTGGGGGAGAAAGTATAAATGGTGATGGGACTGGAATGTGGTCACTCAGCAGCCACATTTTGGAAGAATCCTTTCCCTGAGGAAGGAAAGGGAGAGAATTCTCTCCCCTCCAGAGTCATGTATATTATGGAAGTTTGTTCTGACCCGCTGGCACTAGTCCTAAACTCCTCTGTATCTGCTTTCAGGAGAGAATCCTGTCTTTTTTTCCCAGGGAAATGTCTGAAAAGACCCATGTTCCTAGTCCCCAGGAATTCCCAGAAAGGCTGACTGTGACATTTCCTTTATTAGGTGGTGTTGGTTTCTGTGACTGCTATAACAAATGACCACAAACCCAGTGGCTTAGAACAGCACAAAACTATCACAGCCCCCAAGGCCAGTGATCTGACATCCAGGTGGCAGCAGGGTCACACTTCCTCAGAGGGCTGTCAGGGAGAATCCCTTCTTGCCCTTCCTAGCTTTTGGTGGATCCACTCCAGTCTCTGACTTCTGCATCTCCTCTGTCTCTCTTACAAGGATGTATGGGCTTGCATTTAGAGCCCACCCAGAGAACCCAGGATGAGCCCCTCAGAAGATCTTTAAAACCTAAGCATGTCTTTTGCTATATAAAGTGACATTTCAATTTCTGGGGATTAAGACATGAATACGCAGTATATTTTGAGGACCCATCATGCAACCAACCCCAAGTCATTAGAAGCTGGAGGGGTCCGTGTCTTACCATACTCTCTAACAGTGAGCACAATTTTGCCAGGTAGGGCGTGCCCCCTTGATATTAGCGGGATGGAGGGCCAGATGCATGGATGTAAAGCACACACTCAGTGGCCATGAATCTTAAGAGGCATCAGTGACTGGAAAGATGATGGTCTAAATTCTGTCCCTGTCCCTGTTTCTGACAGAACAGCCTTCTCTCCTGGTAACAGGTTTTAAGACAAAACATGGCTGGAGTCTCTGAGAACTGTGCTCAGGCCAGACAGTTGTATTACATTCCATGAGTCATAAATATTTGGTGAGCAAAATCGATTCCCGCAGTAGAGGTGGAGGGATGGTAAGTGGAATGTTTGATTTTATTCTTTGGGTCAAGAATGTGCAGTGGAAATGCAATGTCTCTGCTGCTTTTCCCAGCAGGGTCACTACTGTTCTCAGATACGAGACAACTACCTGAGGCCTCCTGAGGTGGACTGAAGCCTTCCAAGGAGATGGGTCTTGATCTCCAGCTGAGGGGCTCTGAGGCTGGCAACAGAGGGGGACTCGTGTGAGCTACTGGCCCTCTGGCCTCCTCAGTGATGACCCTCAGTGGGGATGCCCCAGGACTGAGCTCAGTAGAACAGAAACGCTGGGGACTTGGTGCTCTTGGACCAGATCCAGCCTGGGCACAAGAGGGATGAACCAGAGGCTGAGGCTAGCTGCAGTCACAGCAATAATTCTCCTAAGGCTCACAAGCCAGAAAATAAAGTTTGACTCCTTTATTTGACCACACTGGGTCTCTTCCACACCCACAGTGGTGGAGCACAGTTGGTAGTGCTAATTCGGGTCTCTTCCTGTCTCCCATACTGAACTGCCACTTGGAAGCTATCGAGGTCTCCCAGGTTTGATTTGGCCTCCCGAGCCCTGCACAGGAGGCAGGAGAGAAGCCCCTGCCTGCAGTTTCCCCTCAGCCTATCGACAATCCTTTCTGCCCACAGAGGGAGTTCGGAGCAGACCTCTCACCATCTGCTTTTTCTACTTATTTTACTTTCCCCTTCTTTTATCCACCAAGGGTGGGATTTCTACTTCTGGTTCCTATTTAAAAGGGATTTCCCCATATGCCATGTTCTTCCCTCTTTTCCTCCCACCATCATGGCTGGCTGGCTGCTGAGAAATACCACTTATGTAGGAGAAGGCAAAAAGCACATGGTTTAATGTTTTCCAGATACTAACCTCATTTTTCTCATTTTATTGTGATGTGCATAGAATTGTATCAGCAGTGATTTCTGTCCTTGAGGAGCTCATGTTTACAATGGAAGGAAGAACTTGAAACTTAAAAAAAAAAAAAGAAGACAAACAAATGACAAACCTGTGTGGAAAATCAAGAGTAAGAGCCAGTCATTGCAGACAAGGAAGAAGGCAGAGCTCTCGAGC
Organism: Glaucomys volans; assembly: GCA_020662805.1. Lineage (NCBI taxonomy): Eukaryota > Metazoa > Chordata > Mammalia > Rodentia > Sciuridae > Glaucomys > Glaucomys volans. The sequence continues at coordinate 82,922 of JAJEJO010001960.1, forward strand.
ACTTTTTTCTCTGAGGCGTGGGCCCTCCAGCCTGGAGTTGAGAGTTAAAAAAAAAAAAATGGTCTTGGCTAAAGACCACAGCAAATGTGTGCAATATGGAAGCACAACAGCCAAACTAGGTATTGAGGTTTCTTTGACATTCCATTGCCAAGAGGAATTATATCTTTACGTCCCCTGCATTAAATGCATTATTGCTAATGCATATTTAATAATGCACTTGTTTGTCTTAGTGAAGATTCCCAGTTCCAGACTGTATTTTCTCATGACTCAGAGTCTGAAGTCTCCCAGACTGACCTTAAGGGAAGTATAAACAAGATCCTGATTTCCAAGTACTGCAATCATTCTTGCTAGAGATGTGCATTGGATCATCATAGCAACCTTGACTCTGGACCTCTAGCACCACAGATTAGCTTGTCTGCAGTTAATTCAGTCAGTTACAAATTCTTCACAGGCCAGGGCTTAGCTTTTAATCTGATGCCATATCCATCTCATACAGTTTTGAGATGGTCCAGTGATTTTGATACCTTAAAGGTTGCACATAATTTGATTGATAACTCAGAGCTCAAATGTTTTCAAAAAAGGGGAAGAAAGTCATTTCACAAATCAATTGCCTCAACTGTTCGATTTATTTTTTTTTTTGTTATGAGTTCTCAATTTAACCACTGGAACTGGATCATTTTTTAAAAAATCTATTCTAAGATCATAACATCTGAGAAGCCAAGTATTTGCCTTAAAAGTAAATGTCAAAATAGGCTTTTTATGTTTCTAACTATTTACATTTATCTTAATAGTTTTTTTTCTGACCAAAAGAGCAATGTATGCATGCTGTTAAAAAAATTTCACCATATAAAAAAACAAACAGTAAGTTGAAAATCCTTGATAATCACAATTAGTGTTTTGGTATCCATCCATCAGGATTTTATCCCCAATATTTTGAACCAAGTGTGTTCAAGCTTCAATATTTACTTCACAAGTAGATTTAGTTTGGCCTAATATATCCAGACAATTCTCTATGCTTCAATGTACATTTTATGAAAGTATCACATGGATTTTTAATAAATGTGCTTTGTAATTTATTTAATAAGTTTCCTGTTATTGGATATTTGGGTTATTCTGTTCTTCAACATTTTAAGTTTGCTATGATAAATAGATTACATCAAGCATCCTTATACCTATCTGATTATTTTCTAAAAAAAATTCTTAGAAGCAGATTTGCTGGGTCAACAAGTTTGAATATCTTAAACAGTATTGATGGTGCAGACCATAAAGAAATCATGAGGTCATGCAAAGAGCATTAACCAGGGATTTGCATATACCCAAACTGGAATCCTTCCATGTGTATTAACCTAACTTGCCATTATCCTTTCATAATGGTATTTATTGACTTTAAAGGATTTATATAAAGATGAAATAAGATACTATCTTTGTTTTCTGTTGCTACAACAGAATTACATGGACTGGGTAATTTATAAAGAAAAGAAGTTTAGTCAGTTCATAGTCCTGGAGACTGGGAAATCTGAAGGCCTAGCTTCAGCATCTAGTGAGGGTTTGCATTCCACATGGTGGACATGTTGTGAGTGGGAGCAAAGGAGGAAGCAGAGGGACTTGGCTTGCTTTTTAAGCAACTTACACTTGAGATAACAGACATTCCAGGGATAAGGGCATTAATCCATTCATGAAGGCTCCACCCCCTGACCCACTCATCTCTTGTTGGGTGCCACCCCTATCACTGTTGCATTGAAGATTAAGTTTCTGACACATGAATTTGGGGGGAAACCTTCAAACCATAGCAGATTTCATAAACAAAGTGTCGACTCCATTCCTGGCTTCTAGAAGAAATGCAAAGAAGTTAGCTGTGCTCACACTAAGGCTACTTAACAAAGAACATGGCAGCATTTGTCCAGAAGCCCTGTGATGGGACATCAGACATTATGGAGGCCAGTGGGGGTATGAGGTCTTATCCTCATTCTCTGCTTCCCTCTCTTGCCTCCTACCTCTTCATCCTAGAGGAGGGAAATTTGTTTCTCTACTCTAATTCTCGGAAGACCAAGGCTTTCTCCTAAATTCCCCACTTCTAACTTGAGAAGAGGAAACCAAGAGGCAACTGGGTTTAAGATTCACAGCATCATGCTCCCTGGAACTAAATCCCAGCTTGCTCACCTGAAGCTTTGCCATTTGGGGAGGTTAATTGAATGTTCCATGCTCAGTTTCCCCCTTTATAAGTCAGGAATAAAGAAGAGCAGTCTCTAGATGACAAGGAGAAGTTAACGTAGGTAAATCACTTAGTACTGTGCCCAGTACATGTGTCCAGTACACTCAGTAAGTGTCTGTTATTACCACTCCCCAGCACCATTCCTACCTCAACCAAAGCAATTCTGCAAGAGTATACATTTTGACTGTCTCACTCACTGAAGACTTCTCAGTGCCCAGAGCAGTGCTGGGCATGCAGAGGGCACTAGGAAGGCATTTGTTGAACAAAGAATGGTTCCCTGGACCTCTTCATCACCAAACACGAGTGTGGATACTGTTTGTGGCCACTTGTTGTTGCCATTGTTTTTCACTCCTGATAGAGCCGTTCTGGAGTTTGCCTCTAACTTCTTCCCCCGTGGGAGAAAATGCTACAGTTTCTTGGGCATAAATATTTAATGTGCCTTCATCTGCAGAAGCTCATTCCTTTAGTGCATTTGGAGTCACTCCGGTGTCTGCACAATCTGGCAAGCACTTTCTCTGTGCAACAAGTATTTATGGATCCAAATCATAGGGGACAGTAGACCAGGCATCTTGCTGGGTAGTATCCCGAGAGACAGCAACCTCCTATCATGAGACTCTTGGCTTTGGAAGAGCAGACACCTACATACACACACAGTCACATCCTCTGCCATCAGCAAGGGTCCCAGTCCAGGGGGAGTTGTTTCTTGTTCAGAACCAATGAGTGGGATAAGGATTGATGAGAGAAGAGAGAATACAGGGGAGGTGATGATGGTGAGCAATATCTCAGCTCCATAAATTTCACTGAGCACCATGCCATCCACCAGGCACAGGGCTCAATATGAGGGAAAGAATGTGAACAAGTGTTCTGGTTTAGACATGAGATGCCCCCCCAGAGCTCATGTGTGAGACAATGAAAGAAAGTTCACAGGTGAAATGATCAGGTTGTGAGAGTTTTAATCACATCAGAGCATTAATCCCCTACTTGGGATCAACTGGGTGGTAACTGTAGGTAGATAGGGCTTGGCTGGAGGAGGTGGGCAACTGGGGGTGTGCCTTTGGCGTTTATCTTTTGTCCATGGTGAGAGGAAGTCTCTCTGCTTCCTGGTGTGATGTCCCCAGCTGCTTTCCTCCACAACACCTTTCCACCATGATGTTCTGCCTCCCCTTGGGCACAGAGCAATGGAGTTGGCCATCTACGGACTGAGACTCCTGAAATCATGAGCCCCAAGTAAACTTTTCCTCCTCTAACATTGTTCCTGTCAGATCTTTTGGTTGCAGCAACAAAAATGTGACTAAGACAAGAAGACATAGAGAAAATAAGTAGACCATAAGCCTGCCATAGGAAGGACTTGTGTCTCCTCACAGGGTCCAGTGCAAAGCAGTCAGTAAACGTTGACTAAATGAACCAATGGAAAATGCACATTCAATTGCAACTACATTTCCTTTGCCCCTTAGGGTGTCTGAGTGGAAGGAGAGGCTGTTTCTAAGGGAGCATGCTCATGGGTATACCTGCAATGCCTGGCTCTAAAAGGAAGTGACCTTGGCTTAACAATCATTTTTCTGCATCAAAAATAATTGGGATGGATGGGTTGAAACAAAAGCTGAATTGGGGCTGGGTGGTAATCAGAACAGACTCCTAAAAATATCCAGGTTTTAATCTGTAGAACCTGTGAATATTTGACCTTAGATCTGCAAAAGGGATTTTGTTGATGTGATCAGGTGAATGATCTTGATATGAGGAGATTATCTGGATCATTTGGGGTTAAATTCCAGTGTAATCACGAGGGGCTCATAAGATGAAGGCAGAGAGATCAGTGTTTGAGCAAGCAATGGGATGACAGGAGCAGAGAGAGTGGGACTGGAAGATGCCACGCTGCTGGTGCTGGAGACAGGAGGAGCCACAGAATGCAGGGGGACGCGAGAAGCTAGGCGAAGCAAGGGAACTGAAGGACTCTAGAAGGATTGCAGCTCCGCTAGCACCTTGGTTTAGGACTTCTGTCCTCCAGAACCGTCAGGGAATAAATTTGCATTGTTTAGTCCACAAAGTTTGTAATGATTTTTTACAATAGTAAGAGAAAATGGATAAAGGTCTTCCTGGAGAACCTGGGTATCCCACTGATTATTTCTCATATGCAAACCAATAAGGTTACATTTTGTAGGTCATGGGGAGATTGCTAAGATTTTTGAACATAGTATTAATACATAAACTTTAGGGAAAGGTAACCCAGGGTCCTGGACAGAGGCAGTGGGTCCAGGGGCAAGAAGCACTGTGGTGAAATCAGCACCGTACTTTGTGCATGGAGATCCTAAGCCAAATCATGATAAGAGCAGAGAGGATGAACAAAGGAGGCATCCCAAAGTGTGATTAATAGAATTTATAAATCCAGGGTAGAGAAGACAGGTTTCTATGGGGCAAAGGCAGTCCACTGAGGAAGAAACAGGGAACTCAGGGGGAAGAACTGATTTGAGTTTGGTTTAAGATGGGTTGAGTTTGCAGACCCTGAGGGACAGCCAAGTAAACAAGATGGGCAGAACACAGAGGAACATTCTGAAACTCAAGGAAGAGGAGCAGGCTGGAGACGCAGGCTTGGCAGTTACAGAGTATTGGGCAGTGGTACATGATACAGAGAAACTGGGGGTGGGGATCAGGAGAGGTGAGATGGAGAGCTCAGCCCCATTGGGCTCTGGTGGTCCTGTCCTCATGGTTAGGAATTTAGACTCCAGTCCCAGCCCACTGCAGGTCAGGAACAAAACCCCAGAGGAAATGGGAGAAGAGGCCACAAGACCAGCAAGGAGGTTATTGCAGAAACTCTGGCCACAGGCATGCACCGGGGGAAGCCATAGACATGATACTTGAATGGGTACAGGGAGGCAGATGGACAGGAGGAGTAAATTCTAACGTTCCATAGCATGGTAGGAGAGCTGTGGTTGACAGAAACTAATTGAATATTTTGAAATAGCTAAAAGAGAGGATTTCAAATGTTCTTAACCTACTCAGAGAAATGATAAATGTCTGAGGTGACAGATGTGACAGTTATCCTGATCTGATCATTACACAGCATATACATACTGAAATGTCTCATTGTACTCAATAAATATGTATAATAATGTATCAGTTAGGAAGGGAGGGAGGGAAAGAAGATGCATTCTTTTGGCTCCAGCTTCCAGATGGATGTTCCTCTGAAGTACCTGTATAAATTAGCTCCCTCTGAGCACCATGATTGACAAGTCCTACCTGAAGCTGGACCGGTAGGCTAGCTCCACAAGCCTAGGGAGGAATCATACAGCACTGAGTCTCTCTGGGGCTCTAGGACCCAAGGAGCAGCACACATTTGACTCTGCTGTGTCTGGAGGCCTGTGTGGCTCCCTTGGGCTCTGCCCCTGAAGATGGGTCAGCCACCTCATTCTTTGCATCTTTAAGCTACAGTGGTCAGAAAGTGAGCTGAAGGGTCATTTCAGAACTGATAGAGGTGCAAGGGGTAGGGTTTCTGTGAAATGTCCTCCCTGGTCCTTTAAGACGGTGAAGAAAAGAGGTGAGCTCAGGAGGGAAGGAGAAGCCAGCAGGCTTCCCCAGGAAAGGGCTGGGTCACCAGGAAGGGTCGCATGGAAGGGGCTTCTAGGTGGAGTCTGAATGAGAGAGGTCAGAAGCAGTCCTTACAGTGATGGAAAGAAGCAGATTTTTTTTCCCCACAAAGCTACTCACTGGCTGGAAATAAAGAGACTAAAAAATCTACAAGAAACACAGAGAACCCTGACTGGACTGAGAGGAACTGACTTTCCGTCCATTCCTCACTCCTTCAGCAACTGGCGTCCTCTTCCCATTCACTCCTCAGAGGCAGACAGATTCTAATTGCTTGGTAGAAAATGAGAGGGAATCAAGGCAAGCCCTGGCCACTGCTCTGAAGCATCCCAAGCCTAGCAGGGAAGAAGGAAGAGAAGAGAAAACTGCATTATGGGAGGTGCTACCGGAGGATGCTTTGAGCACAAATGCGGATGCCTAACCATCTGGGAATGGCCAGAAATAGCATCCTTTAGGAGCTTATGGCTGTCCAGAATGGTGAAGATGCTTAAGAGTAAGACAGGCAAAGACTAGGAGAAAGAGTGTTTTAGTTATCTGTGACTATGCAAGTCATTGTCCCCAAACTCAGTGGATTAAGGCAACAGTGAACATTGACTCTCTCACAGGCTGTAGAGTTCAGGAGCATCCTAGTCAGGGCCTCTCATGAGGTCGCAGTCAAGATGTGAGCTGGGATGCAGTCATCTGAAAGGCTTGACTGGGGTGAGGATCCGCTTGCAGGTGGACTCACTCAGGGCTACTGGCAGGAGACCTCATTCCCCTACTTGTGTGCTTCCCTGTAGGGATGGATGCTTGAGAGTTCCCAGAATAGAGCAGCTGGCTCACCTGGACTGTGATGGAAGAGAGAGGGAGCAGACTCTGCACTGCCTGTTATGATCTGGCTTCAGAAACCACACAGTCACTTCTGCAGTATCCTATTAGTTATGAAAGTCCACCCTATTCAGTATGGGAGGGGACTGTCCAGGGCAGGAAGACGAGGAGGTGGAGATCATTAGGGGTCATCTTGGAGGCTGGTTACCATGATGCCCCATCCATGCCAGGGGAGTAGCATAAGTCCCATCACAGGATTGAGACACTCACAGATTAGATAAGGAAAGAGCAGCAGTTTGTTTTGGGGACATAAGGCACAATTTGCATGGATAGAGAGATGAGACACCTGGGAAGGCATTTATACTCCTGAAGGAACTGAACTGCACTTGGATGAGGTGGAGGACCAACAGGAACTGGGGTGTGATCTGGAAGGATCATGCTGCCTGTCATACAGAGGAGCAAATTTTGAGCCAGAAAGATCAACAGGAGGTGACTGAAATCCTCTGGTCACAGCTGCAGGGGTTCTCCCCTGAGGGAGTGGCATGGATCCTGACACTGGTATCCTACTTGAGAAGTGATGGGCCCTGGGAACTAATTAAGTGTGGGATGGGAAGGATGGAGAGAGTCCAGGGAGTCTTCTTTTCTTCTAGCTGGATGTCTGGGTAGATGGAGTTAACTGAGACTGGTGACAGAGAGGAGCAGGGTGGAGTAAAGAAAAGGGTGGAGAGGGAGAGTTTGTTTTGAATATGTGGATTCTGAAGATCTTCTAGATTTTTCACCACAGGAATTTTGAGGCAAAGGGACTTTCCAATTAAAGATAAGAACCACCACCACCACAAAAAAAAAAAAAAAAAAAAAAAAAAGTGTGAAATTCTTACTTGGGATCAAATTAAAATGACCTTGACTATGGTTTGGGTCTTGCTGCTCAGAGTGTAGCCTATTTTAGTGTTGATAGGGATGCAGCGAGGAATAGAACTGGCCTTTGTTGTGCACCTACTATGTGTTCAGAACTGTCCTGTTTTCTTTTTCACATGAATTATCTAATTTTTAAGACTGAAACAGCATTATCAAGAGCTTGCTATTGGTCACAGTCTCCTAAGAATTTCATGTGTGTTAAACCATTTAATTCTCACAGTGAAACCACAAAGCAGGTACCAGAGGCCCAGGGGGACTAAGCAATTTCCCCAAGACCTTGGAAGTGGATTGTTGGTCTGGGTTTTGTGTTGTGTCCAAGTGACACTGACATGAATGACGGAGGAGATGTGGAGCTCTCTCCTTCACATCTACTCAGCTGAGATAAGCAGAGGTAAGAGGAGGTGGCTTCCTGGTGGCTCATGGAACCAAAGGAAAAAGGGGAATGAAGAAAAATCATGTGACCACAAAACCAGAGACCCTTACAAAGCCCAGGGACTCCAGGCTCAGTGAGCCTTCCCATCCTCCTCAGAGAAACCACCCCGTCTTCGCAAGTAGGAGCCCAGCACCTCTCCTAGGCCTCCCTTGCTCTCCAGTCATTACACACCAGGTCAGCCTGAGGAGGTGACCTTCTCTGTACTAATGAAAGAAAGGGTGTTACAAGGTCACCCCAGTTCACAAAATTCAATGATACGTGTGACCACTAACTTCTGTGTGTAACAAGCATTCCCAAACTTGGTGGCTTAAAGCAACGTTTATTCTCCCTCATGTGACTGCAGGTCAGCTGGGTGGGAGAAGCTGATTGAGCTTGACTTGGGCTGGGCTGGGCTGGGCTCTGCCAGCTGTGGCTCTAGGCTGTGCCCAGCCTGGGGTGTTTCCTGTGTCTCTCATCCTCCTTGGGTCTGTGGGCCAGCCCAGGGCATGCTGGTCTCATGTGATGGCAAAGCCCAAGGAATCACAACCAGCCACCCACACACAAGGTTGGTCTCTGTACCAAGTCTGGTGATAGTCCATTGACCCAAGTAAGTTATGTAGTCCAGCCTAGGGTCAAGGCCTGGGGAAGTACACTTCACCCATCAGGAGGCCCTGGTGATAAGGATGTGTAAAACTACTACAGGGGAGTGAAAAATGGGGGTGTATATTTGTTGTGAGGCTAAGAGTACCTGGCAGGGACCTGGGTGTGGCAGCACAAGCCTGCAATCCTAGTGACTCTGGTGACAGAGGCCAGAAGATCACAAATTTGAGACCAGCCTCCACAACTTACTGAGACTCTATCTGAAAATATAAAAATAAAAAGGGTGGGAGGTGTAGCTCAGTGGACAGCATCCCTGGGTTCAATCCCCAGGGGTGGAATAAGAAGTACCAGGTGGGGGCAGGGCTCTTCTGATCAGAGTTACCCAGTTAACACGGTTATTTGTGATTCTACCATAAGTGCTTCATTCCTGAGTAGGACTGGGGCGACAGGGGGATAGGGACACAGGGGAAGGCTCTCAGAGGCAGAGGAGCAGGGGGAATGGGAGGTGACGAGCAGGGGGTACTGTGGATGGGTCTCCAGTTGGGGTTCTCAACTGCCATGCAAGGAAGTGGTCTGCCTTCCCAGATGGAGAAACGGAGGCAGGTTTGTCTAAGGAACAAGTGCTGGGCCCACCAATGGGGCTTCCTGACACCTGGGTTTATGATCATCCCACAAAAGGAAATCAGGGAAGGTCATGGGTCCAACTTTGGGAGCAGGATGCTTTTGGGCAGCTGCTCCTTTGTCTCATAGTGAGACTCCTTGTTTCCAGGCACAACAGCCCCAGGTGGAAGACTCAGACACCTGCAGGGGCCAGGGAGCTAGAGAGCTCTTCCCCATCAGAAGAGGACAATAGATACCTCCTTATCTGCTGCCATGTGGATATGTGAGCTGACCATTGCTGACTCTTGTAGTTTTTCAGAATAATCTGGAACTCAGCTTGTTAAACTAATTTAAAAAAAAAATACTAACAATGCTAGCAAAATGCTAGGTCTATGGGCCTAACTGGGTTCTTGGACCACAAATTTGTAATCTCTGCCAATACCCCTGGATCACATTATGTGTCAAGCCCAATAACTCCTTTCAAATTAGGTTTCCCCCCAAACCCACTGCACTGATTCAGGGGAGCTGTGAGGTGGTTCTTGCTGTGATGCCTGGAGCCCCAGGAGCTTCCTTTACTGGCTGCCTCTGATTTCAGAGATCATACTCGATTTTGTTCATTCAACCAACACTTATTGAGCTGAACTCAGCACTGCAGTTACAATGGTAAATAGGACAGACCTGGTCTGTGCTTTCAGAGACTCTGGGTGTCCCACGGGGCATGCACACAGACACATAATCATGTTAATAAATACAGGTTTAGTAATGGACTCACGCAGAGAGTGAAGGGCAGGAGGTGCCAGAGATAGTGTAGAAGGGAAGGTCAGATTTAACCTGAGAAAGTGCTCAGAGAAGACCCAGGGAGACCCAGGTAGAGAGCAGGGAGCCTTCGAAGTCCTGGGGCAATATGTGCAGGGCCACACCGACCTTGGAGCTTTTGCTCCACAGCAAGCAGGCAGACAGTCCGGGGAGAGGCCAGGAGAGAGAACTACTGAACTGTGGTCTGGGACCTTATTCCTGGCATCTGGGAAGGTGAGGGAGCATCTGATCTGATCCGTGTGTGTCAAAGCTTGCTCTGGTCCTGTGTATGGAGGAAGCTGAGAGTGTGAAGTGAGACAGTGGGAAGAGTCTAGAAGAGGGAGAGGGAGGATGGGCTTGCGGGGACAGGCAGTGCAAAAGGACCAAAGAGTAGAGAGATATATTTGGAGGTAGAGCTAACCAGACACCTCATGATTGTATTTCCATGAAATATTACTACTTGGCATAAGCCAAGAATTACTTGTTGCTACTGGCAGCAAAGTCCCTGGTGAGGCTGGATATGGGCTGAGGACGATCATTATCTCTGCAGTTCTTGACTGCTGAGGATCACTACTGCTTCCTGTGCTGAGTCCTCTGGCCCTGCTGTACCCACTGCCTCAATGAACACGACTTAATGTCTGCAGGTTAACAACATAGAAACTCACCACCTCCTACCCCCGGACTGAGTTCTAGGTAGGGGGTACACACCAGAGATTCTCCATGCAAGCCTCCTAAGAGTTTAGCTATAGCAGCAGTTTATCAGGTGCCTGGTACTGTCCTAGTGCTTACATGGAGTTAAACAGTTTCACAGGTTTAATTGCTGTCCCTATTTTGCAGATGAGAAAACTGAAGGTCAAGTCACTGTGTTAGGTTGTGTGTGAAACAAATATCAGCCCTGCCACAGGACATGTCCATCTCAGTGTCTGAATGGCCCATGGTGCTCTTCCTGAACTCCCAGCTCAAAGGAGCAGTGGTGGCTGCTGGTTAGACCAAGAGTCAGCCCTTGATTCAGGAAAGATCTGTTTAAAGGGTGACAAGAGTCCTGAGGTGGCCAGAAATGAAGGGCTGCTCCACCCAGGGGGATGTTGTGGGCTGAGCCCATCAGCAGTTTCCCTGAAGAGCTTTGCCTGGAAGATAGAGATGCAATTGATCCATAAATAGCAAGAAGCCAGCAGGGTGGATATGCAGAGTCTAGCGGGGAAGATGGACAAGACCACAGGTGATGGTAAACAGAGACACCTTGGCAGGCTTCCAGGCTGTTTCCCATCTCACTATTGCTCTGAACAGCAATGAATTTTTCTGGTAAAGAGGCTCCCCAGGAGGTTGTAAATGCCTCAGGAGGCTTCCTGATAATGAGGCTACAGGGCAACTAGGTTGCCCAAGAGGGTGACAGAAGCTAGCCAGCTGCTCTCAATTTGCATTTCCAGGGAAGTTGGTGGAGGTGAAACCCAAGAAAGATAGAAGAAACCCAGTTTCCTGATGGCAGGCTTCCTGACAGAGGGCCTGAGTTCTGTTATTTATGGGAGCAAAAATGGGTGAACTGTCTGGCCCAACTCCTTGGGGACACCCCCCCACAAAAAAAGATCAACATTTTTTCTCTGGGGAGAAATTCTTTTGGCAAAGACTGTGCACTTTACCATTACTTCATTTTAGATTCTTAAATTTGAGATGCACAGTCCTTGCAAGCAAGCCTAGGGCAGTGTTTTCTAAAGCATATGCCAGGAAACTGGTCATATGGAATCACCTCTTTCCATTCTTAACTCTCCCCTCCCCCCAAAGGGTTCCAAACTTAAATAAGTTTTGGGCACTTGAGATGAGTCTCCAAGCCCTACAGGAGCTGGTACATAGTGGATAAAAAATCCAAATAATTGAAGAAAGGACTGACACAGTCCTCCATGTTGAAAATGTTTAACCATTGCTTTCTAGTTAAGGAGGGGAAGCTATGGATTTTGTTTTTCAGCAAAAGTACCTTTAGTGATTAAGCTATAGACATTTTTCCGGCTCATTTCCTTTGTAATTGAGAAACTGGTGATTTGGAAGAGCCATTGAGGACCCTGACACAAAACTTACTGACCTGTTTCTGACTTCACTGGAGCATGTGGAGTTGGTTGCCAAGGTCCAGTTTAGATGACACTGGAGCAAATATGTCTGTCTACCTTTGCAGAAAGTGAGCAGGTGGAGAGAGAGGCCTATGCTTTCTAGACAGTCATTATTAAGCCACTTAGAAACTGTATGCATCCACTCTGCAGAGAATCAATTCCTTTCGAGTGCACAGGACAAGAGCTCAGATTTCTCAAAACTGACTGCAGACCAGCAGGGGGCTGGGTGTTTTCATGCAGGTTATCTCATTCAATCCTCTTAACAACCCCCCTGGGGAAGGGGGATTTTTTTTCATTTTAATTATAGAAAAACTGAACTTTGGAGATTTAAAGTGACTAGGCAGAGTATCCTATTGATGTTTGGAGACAGATCCAAGTGCCCAGTTATATTATTTCACAGTGCCTCCCTTGAGATGGGAAATGAGTGTTTTCAAAGATGGGCCCAAACTGACCCTTCCTCAAGCTCCCAGTGCTCCTGCCTCTGACCTATCATTCTGTGTATTGAAAACCCAGACATCGACTCAGATTGCTCAGTCACTTGTGACTGTCTCTCATGACAACAGAGAATGTGTCCTATGCTGCTCTTACTGTGAGATAAACTTTCTTCTTCACCTGTGAGATTTCTTCTCCCAAATTGCCCCCTTTTCATCAAAAGATCATCTCCCTCTGTGGTTTATTGACTGCTTTCTTGGCAGGTAGTGGAGAATGAAGAAAATATCAGGGCTCCTCCTTCAGCTCTCTCTTCACTTATCACGTCCTAGAGGTGAGTGGTTTATCTTTATATTTAGCATGCTATTATGGCTAATTATACTTCTGAATTAAAAGAGTTTGTTCAAATTAAATGGGAAATGATTAAGTTCAGCCCAGTTTGATTTTCTAGTGAAATAGGAACCAAAAGAAAGTTAAATGTAGAAGCAGGATTTCCATAACTGGAGAGGTGCAAGAGCAGGGCTCAGGAAGGTAGGGGTGGAGGAGGGTGAAACTGGCTTCTCCTGCCAGGAAGCCCCTGGGGAGGAGCCAGCAGCTGCAAGCGCTGTCCTTGGTGCTGAAGCATCTTCCAACGTGATTAGTGACGGCTCAGAAAACCATCTTGTGACTTAGCGCCTTGGATATGTTGGGTTCTTATTACTCCTCTAAAGTCACAGGGTTCCCCTTGGAAAAAGAAATCAGCTCATTTTTGCACCAGTCCAGTGCTCATTAGCATGGCTGAGTGGAGAAATAAAGAGGCCGGGTTGACTCTGGGGCTCTTGAAACCCTTCCCTACCCATGAACTGTCTCTATACTTCCATTGTGGAGTCACAAGCTTTGGAAAGCATACCCCAGGTTAGGAGGCACACACTTTGGGACATGCTTTACTGACTTCATTTTATTTTTCTCTGATGTTTTTAGATGCAGAAGACCTGATTGAAAATCTTAGGTGGATTTCTGAGCTACATAACAGGTTAAAATTCATTGCTTTGGTTGAAGTAAAGGAAGTATCTGAAAACTCTGGTTACATAGTGCTGCCACAGGAAGAGTCTTTGTGGGCACCTTCAAGGACCATGGTGCAAGCTTGAAAGTCACTAATTTTTTCTAATCCTTTGCTGGCCCTTGACTCTGGCTTGATTCCTACTTATTATTGGAAATGAATCTCAGGTTACCTGCTGCAACTAGCTTTCCCTGACCCCTGTGCAGAATCAGGAGCTGTGCTCCCCCAGCCTTGGGTTCCTTTTTTATCACCACATTGTCAATCATTCCATTGGGTACTCATGTGTCTCTTTCATTGGACCTAGAGGTCCTTGAAGGCCAGGAGCATGTGCCTGGAACATAGCAGGTATACAGGGAATACTAGAGGGTTTAGGTTTAATGGAACTTCCACTCAGAGTACTCCCAACACCTCCAGTGAGGGGAATTCATCCCAAACTGAGGTGGTCCAATCCATTTTAAGGCTAACATGATGGTAAGAGGCTTCTTCTTCATTTTCAGCCAAAATATGTCTCTCTGTAGCTCCCACTTTCTAGAGCTGTGTAGAATAGCCTTATGTATTTTCTATAATTGGATCTTCAAATACTTGAGGAGATATAGCACATCGATAGAACCTAGGATTAATTTTATTCCTGGAATATCATATCTTCAGTCTTTTTACCTACTTGTTTTCTTTTGCACACAGAGTAGTTTTCTGTATCCATCTTAAGGTCTGGAGCTGGGTTATGAAATTTGTATAATCACCTTAAGTTTATTCCTCTTAGCTCATTAAATTTTTCTTTAGTTTCATCCTACCACTCCAGTTTGGACAGTGAGGTTTTCTCTTCTATACTTTCAGGATATTTTTCTGTCTAATATTGGAGACTTCCTAAACTAAAAAGACCAAGGAGGTGCCCTGTAGCCTTCTGCCACTTCTTTGAGCAGAATGACTGATGGGGTGAAGCCAGTGTTTCTTTTGTATGGGTCACCTTAGGCTAGAATTAAAAAGCCGGAGGGCAGGAAACTTTGTCTGCTTTGTTCATGACTATATCCCCAGAATAAGAAAGAGCTTTGACATAACTTAGGTGCTTAGTAAATATTTGTTGAATAACTGAAACAAATCAGACTAATACTGGCATTTTCAGGTCTTAGACACAATGGAGGAGACAGTACCAGACACAGGTCAGAGAAGAGGCCTCTTGCTTCAATATTCAGGGCCAGATTCCCTCCCATCTGCTGTTCATGTCTGCAGACTGGGACAGTCATAATCTATTTCTAGTAAATGATACCTAACAACACAGGAAAGTCAAATGGAGCCTGATGATAGGAGATAAAATATGAGTTTCTATTGCTGATAAAAGTACCAAGATGAGTTTGTATTTGTTGAAGGCTCACCATGTACTCAGCACTTTACGTGCATTGCCTCGCTTGAATCTTACAACATTTCTGTTATTTTAGAATGATAACCACACAATTCTCAAGTCTACTGCCCATTTACAGCAAGGATCCCTTCAGTACCCACTCAAGTGCTGACCCTGGCCTTGGCTGAGTCACTGTTGTATCTATGCACAAGCAGAGCTTGGGGAAGAGTCACTGTCCTGGACAAAGAAGATTTATGAGAGTGAGGACAACCAGAGACAGAGGCTAGTTGAGAAGCTGTTCTTAGTCCTGGCTTTGGGGATGATGGAGTAACTTGGCAAAAATAAAAGGAAATACATGTATACATATGTGTTTATTTACACATAAGTGCATGTATTTAACAGTAAACAAAAGATGTATTTTTAAACTAATTCTTTAATTTTGTTTTGCTAGTGCTAAGGATTTAACCCAGGGCCTTGTGCATGCTAGAAAGCACTCTACCATGAGCAACATCTCCAGTTATTTTAATTTTATTTTGAGACAAGGTGCTCACTAAGTTGCCCAGGGTGACCTCAAACTTGTGATCCTCCTGCCTCAGCTTCCTGAGTACCTGGGATCATAGGCATGCACCACCAGACCAGCATTAAAACTAGTTTTTAATAAATTACATCTTAATGCTCTGAAAGCCAGCAGTTCCTTTCTTCATTCTTTTTTAAAGTCAGCAATATTGAGATAAAATTAATAAAGTAAAATCTGCTCATTTTAAGTGGAGAGCCAAATGAACTTGGTCAAACGTATATTAACATAAAGAATTAACATATAGAAGAATTCCAACACCCCCAAAGACCAAAGTGCCTCTTTACATCCAATCCCTACTTCTAACTCCCAACCTCTGACAACCACTGATCTGATTTTTATTCCTTTAATTCTGTATTCTTCTAAAATATCATATAAATGGAATCATAGGGTAGAACTGTTGTTCCTGACTTTTTTTTCAGTAGCATAATGCTTGTGAAATCCATCCATGTTGTTCCCTTTGGTTCCTTCCTTTTAATTTCTGCCTCTTCTATTTTCTGGAAGAATTCATGTAATTGATAGTATTTCTTCATAAAATGCTTTGTAGGATGCTCCAGGGAAGCCATCCAGGACACAAAGTATATTTAAAGATTCCAATAATTCACAGGATATTTGGGACCCTTTGCCATTGGGTGTAGGGCTGATTCTTGTTCCCTCCAGGATGGGTGGAGTTGCTCACATACCCCTGGTAGACTCCTGGCTGCTGCTGGGCAGGTGTGGATTAGAATGTGCATGGGAGGAACAGGAGCAGAGAGAAGGATGAGGGTTCACTGATGGCTTGTGGGAAGAAGCTGCTGGGAACTGGTGTGCAGGGCTTCCAGAGCAGAGCACAGGAACCAGGAACCCAGTGATGCCTCAATCCTCCTAGTGGCCTGTTCATTTGGGAGAAAATCACATTGTGGAGATTGCTTTGTTGGTTGTTTGCTATTTCCATTCTCTCTAGAAAGAAACACAAAGCAATCTTCAGAAAGAGGTTTCTCAGGAGATTTCCAGCTGTATGTCTAGACCAAAGTGGTTTGGACAGGCTTTAGATAAATTTCTGATTGCCTTTACAGCCTTGGTAAGGTGAAACATCCAGACACAGAGGAGTTCCTGATGCTACTGAAATTTCTCGGAATTTAACACCCTAGGATCTTCCCAGTGGAAGAAGTATTGATTTCATCATCCCAGGTCTCAGATCCTGAGGATAAAGCTCTCAGGCAAGTGTGCTGAATTTCAGGTTCCTGTGAGGGCTTCCACCTGCTGAAGGCTGCGAGGACGTGGGTTTTAAAGGGACACCCTACTTGAGTGGTACAACAACAGGTATTGCTGATGTAAACTAAAGCATGATATTGGTTGATATTCTAATGATAATGTGCTGTTCCAGAAGGCTGGGACTTCTAAAAATCAACAAGGACAGTTCTGAATAGAAAGAAAGGCAGTCTGTTAGGGAAAATGATGCAGAGGGATTTGGAGTGCCAGGACCAGGGGTCCTGAAAAGGTGTACCAGGGAGTGACCCCCCTGCTGTCCTACTCATCGATCACCCTAGTGGTGCCACAACAGCATCCTACCATCAGCACCCACCTCACCTGCCCCACTCTCCATTAAGTTTTCTGATTTTATTTTTGTTGTTGTTAGGTGTGGGGAGAGGTTCACCTAAAATGCCCACTCATGCATTCTTTTAACAAACACTCGTGGAGTATCCTTATTTGTCAGACCCATGCTGAGCTAGGTGTTCCATATTTGAATTCCCAAAACATCATTAACTGGTATCTGAGGTTTGACCTCCTTGGGTTTCCCTTGCCTGCTTGGTTGGGCAGACTTTTAATGATGAAAAGAAAAACACACTCCACACCCAGTAGGTGGCTATTATAAAAAAAACAAAGAAACAGAAGCGAAGACTTTTAAAATGAGAAAATAATCAGATGGTGGCAAGGTGGAGAATTTGGAGTTCTTGTACATTACTGGTGGGACCGTAAAATGGTGCAGTTTCTGTGGAAAAGAGGATGGCAGTTTCTCAAAAAAATAAATAATAAACATAGATTGAACATATGATTCAGCACTTTCACTTTGGCTATATAACCAAAAGAGTTGCATGCAAGGACTTGAACAAATATTTGTACACTCACAAAAGCTACAAAGCCAAAGCAGTTCAGGTGTCCATCAATGCATGGGTGGATAAACAAAATGTGTTTATGCATACAATAGACTATTACTCAGCCCCCAAATAAAGGAAATTCTGATACATGCTACAACATGGATGAACCTCAAAGGTATATGCTAAGTGTGAAATAAGTCGGTCACAAAAGGGTGAATATTATATGATTCCACTAATTTTATTTATAAAGTCAAAAAGTATAATGGTGATTACCAGGTTTGGGGGGAAGGGGAGATGGGGAGTTCTTATCTAATTGGTGCAGAGTTTCAGTCGGGGAAGATGAAAATATCCTGAAGCTGGATGATGGTAATGATTATAGAACAATGTTAAGTATACTTAATGCCACTGAACTGTACACTTAATGGATAAAATAGTAAGCTTCAAGTTAAGTATATTTTGTCACAATAAAAAAGTGATACATTCAATCATCTCTACCTACTTACCAGAATGTAAAAGCAGAGTGCCAAGCTGCTTCCAGACAGGAGGCGAGTTCTGCATCAGTTCTTTGACTATAAAGTGCTGTCCATATATAAAGAAATGATGCATTTTTCTGGAAAACAGGGAGTCTATGGTAGTTAGGAGGTTTAGTTTGCAGTTAATGGAAAAGTGAACAAAGACTTGTTTGTGTAATCGAGTGAATTTCCTGGATTACACAAGTAAAATGTGTAGTGATATTTTTTTTCTTGCTGTCATTTATTGTCAGCTACATCCTCTGCTAGGCTACTCTCAATGATGGTCACCATCACAAATGTCATATCTACACATCCTCTTGTTCAGGGAGGTGGGGGGGCTCTCTTCTCTCAGCAACCACAGAATTTTCCTGAGATTTCTTTTAATTGGGCCAACCTAGGACTCCACTGATTGATTCAAGCCAATTGGGAACTAAAATTCAGAAGGAAGAAGGAATAAGGTCAAGTTCACCCTTGTATGGCTAGCCTCAAGTCAAACTACATATGGAGGCTTAATTAGATGAGCCTTTTGTTCCTGTGGTTTGCAACCAAAAGATTCTGGAATGACTCACACCCTTACCATGGAGATGGGAGGGAAGCAGAAAAGGATGGGTATAAATGGAAATAGGTTTTTATTAGGGTGAAAAAAAATTGAGGGATTGAGTCCTTTTGGATTCTACCTCTAAGGCAGGGAATATACCAGATGAGCCTGGAACATCTTGTTATACCAGAAATCAAGGAAACATTTAACCAACAAGAGCAGTGTTTAAAGGACTCAGAAGAAAAATAATCTCCCACTGGCCTAATATGAAACAATTTGAGGATCAATAAGGGTAATAACCGCAGTGGATTAGAGCACATCATGGTAATTCTAAATAAGAAGAAAAGAAAGAAAGAAAAAAAAAGAAAGCAATCCTACTTGGTGACCTGTGAAAGATAAGTGCAGTGACCTAAAGGTGGTCATACACTTTTTGCCACTCATCCAGAGAGGTGGAGTCCAAGTCTCCTTTCCTTGAATCTGGGCAGGTGCCTGTGTCCACAAACTGGAATGGTGGGAC
This sequence comes from Glaucomys volans, assembly GCA_020662805.1. NCBI lineage: Eukaryota > Metazoa > Chordata > Mammalia > Rodentia > Sciuridae > Glaucomys > Glaucomys volans. The sequence continues at coordinate 101,964 of JAJEJO010001960.1, forward strand.
TGAGATTCACAAGGTCTGTATATTTTACCACTCTTTCTTGCTGTCCTATTGAAAGCCTTGGTACCGGGAGACCACCATGCTGTGAGGAAGCCCAATTCAGTCACATGGGACAGAGCTACCTCCACAAACACTCAGTCATTCCTGTCATTCCAGCTGAGGTGCCAGACAAGTGAGTGACGAAGCTGCGGTAGATGATCCAGGCCCAGCAGACACCACGGGAAGGAGAAGGACCACTGAGCTGAGCCAACTCAGATTGCAGCATTGTGAGGAATAAAAAAAAATGCGTATTGCTTTAAGCTGCTAAATTTTGAGGTTGTTGGTTACCTAGCAATATGTAACTGAAGCCCTTGGGAACTGCCTCATTATTTAGTCATTATTTTGAAAAATAAAGGGAAAGAATGAAGCATTTACCCTCCCTTTCATCTGTGAACTGGAAAACCAAATAGTAGATGAGGGTAATTTTTTTTTATTTGATGCATTCCAACAAATAAATGAAGAAAATAATGATAGAAATAAAATGTCAGCATTTTGCAACCCCTAATAAATGAATGGATTTTGATGTTAGACATCAATAACTGCTAAAATCCCCACAGAGAGAAACAGGCATATGTGGTTTGTCTGTCTGAGAGAGTCTTGCCACGTTGTCTATGTTGCCCAGGCTGACCTTGAACTGCTGATTCTCCTGCCTCCACATTGAGTAACTGGAACTACTGGTGCATGACACCATGCCCAGCCAGATGTATAGGGTTCTTGATAACAGAATATACCACCACCCATGAAATCAACTTGCCAAAAATAAAAGAAAAGAAAATATGAATCCATTATGCTATTAGATTTAATTACCAATTTGCAGGAAATACAGAGAGCAGAAAAACATATTAATCTACACGAGATAGACACAATTGGAAAAATGCAGACCACAGTCAACTCTGTAGAAAAATGACCCAGTTTTGTTAATGATTTCAGGAGGGAAAAATGAAAAAGATGGATGAGGGAGGAACCTGTAGATGAAGAATGGTTTTTAAAACATATCAATCAACTTTAACATATGGATCTTATTTGGTTCCTGACTCAAGTGAACAGTATATGAAAATTTATGAGCTTGTTGATTCTTTGAACACACATTAGATATTTGGTAATATTAAAGAACATTTTAATCAGCCTTTTTAATGCTGGAACCAAAAGACCTATCAAAAACAATGTAGAGGAGGACAGTGGTTTCAGAGGTTCAGTCCATGATTGGCCAACAACATGGTTATTGGGCCTGAAGTGAGGTAGAACATCATGGTGGAAGGAGGCAGAGCAGAGGAAAGCAGCTCAGGACATAGGACCAGCAAGGGTGGAGAGAGAGAGAGAGAGAGAGAGAGAGAGAGAGAGAGAGAATGTTCTGCTTACCAGGGACGAAATGTAAACCCCAAAGTCACACCCCCAGTGACCTACCTCCTCCAGCCATACCCTACATTTACCACTCAGATAATCCATATCAGTGGATACTGATTAGATTAAGGCTCTCATAATCTAATAATTTCAACTCTGAAATTTCTTGCATTGTCTCAAACACAAGCTTTCAGGGGACACTTCATATCTAAACCATAACAAAGAATTCTTGAGAGTTTTCTTAAGTGTGATAATGGAATTGTGGATATGTTTTTGAAATATCCTAATATTTTAGGAATTAATAATGAACTGCTTATGGATAGAGTGATATGAAGTCTAGGATTTTCTTTCCAGTAGTGTGGGTGGGAAAGGATTGACCATGAGCTGATGATTATCCAGGCTGGATGCTGGGGGGGAGGTCATTATCCTGTCAACTTTAGTGCATGATTTAAATTTCTGCCTTAACAGTTTCTTAAGTTCTATAAATAGCCCCACCCAGCCCTCACGGTTCTCTGGAAGCTCTCTGCTCTCACAGAAGCAGCCCCTGCCCTCAGTGCTACTTTACATGTCTGTAATATGCATTTCTGAGGTCACTAGGCTGATGTGAAAATGACAGCCACGAAAACATCTTTGTCTCCTCTGCCCCCACCTGCTCTGGAAGGATTCCAGCCCCTTCATGTTCCTCCCACCTCCCTCCCTCCTCCTGGGTTGCCTTCCCTTTGGAGGAGTACGGACATAGGCTGCAATTGCTGTGCCTGTCTCCACAGGGACACCTACTGCTGCCGTATCCCTGAGAAAAGTATGGCTTCTGTACCCACAATCTTCCTCCACAACCACAGTGGACAGCAGGGCCTCCTGCCCCAGTCAAACCCTGGCATTGCCCCATGCTTCTGATGCCTTTGGCTCATGATAGAGCCAACAGGCTAAGATAAGCAGTAGGTGACCGTTCAACTCACTGCAGTGGCCTTGGTTGTACCATGCAATCTGCCGTGATGGGTCCAGTCCATCATGCTGTTGCAGAGTGACCAATCCCCTTGGCCACTGACAATTGGATGGAGGGAGGTCCCTTGGCTTACCCCAAGCCAGAGTTTTTATGGAAATGCAGGCTCAAGAGAAAGGGTTTGGCTGGAACTCTACCATATAACCTCGGGTTACCATCAAACCAACAGCTATAAGGGACAGGGCAGCACAAATTTCCGTTTCCTGAGAATCAGCATCACCCATGTGCTGAGCAAAGCAGAGAAGAGAGAACAAGAGACAGTGCTACTTTTCCCTTCCTAGTTTAGACCTTTCTGATCTTCAGGGGCATCCTCAACCTTGGTGCTCATATTCTTCAATTCCCATTTCCTGTTTAATCCAACCTCACCAAATTGCTGTTATTTGCAACCAAAGAGTTCTAACAGATATGCTAGAACTCCTTTTATTTATATGTTGCTTTACACAAGAATTTGAAGTCCCCTTTGACTAGGGTTCTGAGTGAGTTCATTCCATGAAAGGACTAGACTCTGAATGAATCCCCAACCTTCCCATCCTGGCTCTCTGCTCTGAAACCACACAGGGCATGTTCTGGCCTGCCCTTCCCATGGGGATTGGTTCCTAGGCAGCGTCATGTCAACATGCTCATGCTGGGCACAGTACAGTTGCACTCCTGGCAAACTTGTGGGGAGTATGTTTTAGAATCAAGGTGTGGCCCTTATCAGCCATGTCTCCTATATCCTGTGGAAAATACCAAGTGCAGGAGCTGAGTCAGTCATTTCCTGACCCTTCCTAGGAACCAGCATAGATGTTTACAACTGTGCTCAGAGATGGATTGATTGATTGATGGTTAAAGAGACAGCTTCACATTTCCGATTTTGCACAGCAATTGTCTACTTTTACAAAACATCCCTAGACATAAGAAGTTAAAGTAATTGCTTATATTGTTCAAATTACTTGGCTTAATTGCTTTTAAAAGCAAAGAGAAGCACTGGAAAAGCTGTCTGTTCTCCAGCAGGATCCTCTGGTTAACAAGAAGACTGATAGCAAACTAGAGCCCATATCACTGATCCCAAGATCTTGGTAAAAGGGAGGTGCCTGTTCTACCCAAAGATAAACTTCTAGTTGCCTATTTTCTTATTATGAAACTCGGTCACAAAACACACTGGGCATGTCTCTCCTGCAGACAACAAAAGTCTGGTTTGTGTATCCACCCTGCTGTTCTGTTGTTCCTAGAATTTGGGCAAAACAGGTCCTTTTGGATGTTTGCTTTTTCTTTAATGTCTAATCAACTGAAATGAATTAAGTATTTCCACTGAATAGGTGAAGTATGGGGCTCTTTAGAGAGAGGCAAGCATGCAAATCAGGAAAAGAATCTGGTAAATTTTTGCGTGAGTCTCAAGATGAGTAAGAGGAAAGATGTACCTAGAAACACATGAGAAAACTCCAATTACCTTCCTTGAATTGGAGGGAGGGAGCTGAGGCAGACAGAAGACCCTTAGAAATCGGCCTTTACAGGATTTCAACATAGTTTCCTTGGCAGGATATTAAGAAAATAGGCGGAAGTTGTGAGAGTGATGGGGACTAATGTTTTAGAGAAGCATTAGGACAGAGAGGAGCAATTTGCAGGCTTTTCTGTGTTGTCTGAGTAACACCTCATATTTTCTCTGCAAAATGATCAAAGACAAGATTCAGGTAGGAAAGGCCCCACCACCTGAATCTTCAGCAAAGACTCTGGGCTGGGGCATAAAGATTCCATGGTTGAAAAATGGCTGAGGTGGCCAGCCCCAGTCCTCTTCATCAAAGCTGCCACAGAGAAGTTGAAGAGGAGGAAAGAGGACCATCTTATGGTCATGGTCATCATTTCCCACTTAGAGAAGAGCCAGACAAAGGGCCACTAGCCAGACTGTTGTTCACCTCAGCTAATGGGATGGCTGCAGAGGATTGTAGCCACATGCAGAGGCTCCAATGGGGCTGTAACTTAGGGTGGACCTAACTTTAACTTTTGAGTACATTTTAATTTATGATAAAGAATACCATCACCCACATCTATTTTC
>JAJEJO010001960.1:106472-194383 GCA_020662805.1 Glaucomys volans
TGAATGACAAATAAATCTTGGGAGAATTGTCATTTTTGCAATGTTTAAGCTTAATAAAACACCATGAAGAATCATTCTATTTATTCAAGTCTTTTTAATGTCCTTTGATAAAGTTTGAAGCAGGCTTAATTCAAGCAGGTCTTGCATATGTCGTGTTACATTTATTCTTGGGCTTATTACAGTTTTGGTTGCAGACCTGAGCGAGGTATTTCCTCCCCTGGCAGTTTGTAATTGGCTATTGCTGATGCAGAAAAAGTGCTTGGTTGTTGTGTTCTATTGCATCTACTCGCCTTCTGAAATTCACCTGTTGGTTTTAATGGCTCTTGAGTGCACTCTCCTGAGTTTTCCAGGTAGGGAATCAGATTGCCTGTCTTCCCTACCGTATTTAAGCTGTTCTTCCTTTTATGTTTTTATTCCTCTACAAACACTGTGTAATTTATCTTATTGCTTTTATATCCTTCTTGAATTGTAGTAATGTCTCTGCATTTTATTGCCTTTAGTAGATTGTCTGAGAGTAGAAATTGTCTTATTTATCTTTGTACCATCTCTCCCTATTCCCCTAAGACTCTGGCATATTATCTGGCATGTAGTATATAGTAGATGCTAAGTAAATATTTCTGTAGTAACCAGTCATGCCTTTTAGTGTAGCAAATTATGTACATTAAATGTAGACTAGATTATGTGATAAAAATAGCGTTTTGTTTTAGCCAACATATCCTAACCTGATTTCCTTGTATTCCACAGTTCTTACTTCTGACCAGGTGAATTAATTGGAGTCACATTGTTCTGAGCATGGAGGGATTCAGAGGACAGCAGGGAATGAAGCTCTCAAATTCTTGGCTTTGGAGTTAAAAAGTCAAACCCAGATGAAAAGCCAAACTTTGCAGTCCATTGAGCTTTCACTCTTCTTCCCACCCACCCTGTACACACACACTCACACACACTTGGACTAGGCAAAGGTTCCACAGTAAGGAAGCGGAGGACTGTGAAGTTGCTCCTGAGTCAGCAGGAAGAACCCCACCCCAAGCCCGTCACTGACCCCATGGAAGCCCACAGTCTTGCGCATGAACAGAGGACTTGGCTCTAGCAGAGAAGCCATGGTAGTTATCTTCTAAGATGCAGCAAAAAAGTTTCGCCCACTAGTATCTGCCAGTAGGTCTCTGTAGGTGCAATGGCAGGCAGGAAGTGCTAATCCTGTCCACCCCATCCCAACACTCTGCCCTCCCTGGGCCAGGGCATTCCTAAGTCTGGTGTTGTGGCAGTGGCCTAGAAAGCGAAGCTCTCCTCCCTGCACTCACCCAATCCTTGGCAAAGTAGGCCTAGGAGGACCCTGCTCCCACTCCCCCACCAGTGGAGGCAGAGGTGAACCATTACCTGTTTGCAGTGTATCCCTTGAGGGCAGAGATTGGCTGGGTTAATGGTGACTCTTCCTCTGCACCTGTCATCACCCCAAGGGCTTGGCCAAGAGCCTGGTGCATGAAGGATGTTTAGGAGCTACCTGGAGGATGCTGCTTTGGAGATGCAGAGATTCAGGTGGGCCACACTTAGAACAGCAGGGTCAGAGAAGGTGTTTTCTCTTCTCCTTTTCAGACCAGCTACCCACCCACCACTTCCGTCTTGAGGAACCATCTAGGAAAGGAGGCTGCTGATGGGAAACTCCCAGATCCTCCCTCTAGTTAGCTCTTCAGTTCTATGGAGGAATGAACTTCAGGGAATGGGCTGGAGTTTCCATGCATGGAAGTACATCAAACCTGGGTTTTGATGCTCCTGTGATCTCCCTTGGAGTACACTGCCACATCAGACTCAGAAGCAGAGGAAATTCAGAGCTGTGTCATCTGGAGAAGTGAGCTGGGCACCATTAGGGAGTTTCCAGCTGAACAACAGACCAACTATGGAAACTTCAGAAAACCAGAGAATGTCTATACCACCAGGGCTCCAGGGATGCTAAGTTCAATTTTATCCTTGTGTTACTAGGTCCCTGATAGGGGGCAGCTGAAGGCTGTGATCCCACAGCTGATCAGTGTCACCTCCAGGAGCTACTCTAGTCCTTCCACACCTCAGACCACAAAACAGCCATGCCCGCCTGTATTCTCTGCCCAAGCCAGCGCAGCTTTGTGTTCATAGCTGCACCGCTGCCTTCAGAGAGGGTGCTTGGGGGAGCGGGGAGGGCTTCGGCTCTTTCCTGGAATGCCTGCACGTGGGTTGGTAAACAGAAGACAGCTTGTAAACATTTGTTGAGTGAATGAATGCTATCCTCTCAGTGCTGAGTCAAAACAGGGAGCTGGAAGATAAAACAGAGCCAATCTCCCTTCTCCTACCCACGGCCCTTCAGCTGTGTGCCCATGGCTAAGCCAGCGAGCCTCCTGGAGCTTCCTCTGCAGGATGGGAGGAACTATGGATCCTGCAAGGACCTGGCAGGATTGTGCAGGAGCTATGGCATCTCCCACAATACCAAAGCGCTCTTCCTTTTACAAATGTGCTTGACTCTCTCTGAGTCTGCTCTAGTTTACTAGGGCTTCCACAGCAAGGGACACAAATTGGGTGGCTAAGCAACAGAAAGGTCTTCTCTCTCAGAGCAGAAGGTCAAGAGTCTGAAATCAAGGTGTCCCGGGGTCATTGCCATTTGAAGACACTGAGGAAGAGTCTCCCCTTGCCTCTTCAGCCTGTGGTGGCTGCCAGCAGCCTTGGCATCCCTCAGCATATAGACACAGCTCCAATCTCTCTGCCTCTTTCATCATATCAGCTTCTTCCCTTGGTCTCTAGATGTCCTTTTCTCTATATTTTATAGACGCTCACTGGATTTAGGGCAACTCTAACCCAATATGATCTCATCTTAATCCTTACCTTAGTTGTACCTGACAATATCCTATTTCTAAAAAGTTCACATTTTTAGGTTCCAGATGGTCATAAATTTTGGGAGGAGCTTATTCAACAAGTACGGGTCTGTAATCCCATTAACTGAATTTAATTCTCTGTTACAGTCCATCCAGGCAAATACCTCTTAGTGAAAACTAGGTTCTCAAATAACGGCTCCCACGTCCTGCAGAGGAGCAGGAGGGGAAAGGGAGAAGTGACTATTGTCAGAAGTTTGCATGTGCCCAGGTTCCACAAGGCTCCGTAGGGCCCTCAGTTTATTTAATCCCACCGCAACTCCCTGGGATATTCCTGTCCTCATCTTCTTAAAGGAAAAAAAAAAAAAACAAGCCTGGAAGGATTAAAAGACTTTTCTGAGAAAAGTCCACAAAAAGCGGACAAAGGGAATCAGGAAGGAGGGTGGAGCGAAGTACCAGGGAACAAAATCAACTGAATGATACTATATCCACATACAAATATACCACAGTGAACCCCACTCATATGTATCTAATTATAATGCACTAATTCAAAAACAGTAATAGGAGACTAGTAAAGTAGAGGAAGAGAATCAGGGAGAGGGAGGAGGGGAGGTCTGAGGGAGTGAGGTGAATGGAATTATTATGTGCATGTACAGATAAGTTAGGATGAATCCCACTATCGTGTGTAATTATAATGGACCAATAAAAACCATAAGAAAGGACTTTTCTGAAATTGTGAATCACATGCTAGGGTTAGGCCCATGACTATCTGACTCAGAGCCCATTTCCTATCACACCCATTGCACACCTGTGAACACGGGCACTGGGGATACAACTGTGGCAATGGCTCTGTGGCAGACCTTGTTTGGGTGGAGGAGATGGGCAATGCATGGCATGGGACCCCAACAGGATGTGTATGTGCTCTGATGAAGGGACAGTCCCTAGAAAGAGGGGTGGTTGGCAAAGACTTCTCTGGAGAGAGATGGCTGAGATTCAGAATCAAGAGAAACCAGTCAAGGAAGCAGCCCAGGCTGGGGAAGTGGAAAATGCAGAGGCCTTGAGGTGTGAGTGAACTTAGCAAGTTAAGCATAGAAAACAATTCAGTGTGACTGAGGCAAAGTCAGGGTGGAGGATGGTGTGAGACCAGAGAGGGAGGCAGGGGCCAGATCCAGCCAGGTCTTGGAGGCAGGGACTGAGGTTAATGGAAGCCCCAGGAAGGATGTGAACAGGTGGCATGATGCGCTTTAGTGTGGATCAATTAGACTGTGTCAGCACTGATTGTTTCCAACCACAGGGAAGCAGGAGACTGGTTAGGGGGCCATGGTAAGCTGGTCAGGTGAGGAGGGAGGAATGATGGTGACTGGGACCAGGGCAGAGGCTTTGGAGATGGAGGGAGAGCTGGGAGTGAGGAAGTCTGGGGACAGAGTTGGGATGGGGGAAGGATAAGCTGCAATTTGAAGGAAGAAGCAGGGATGGGTCCTGTTTTGACTTGAGCAACTGGGTGGAATGAGGTTCTTCTTACTGGTAAAGTGTCTGGTAAAGTGTCTGGTAAACTGAGAGTTCAGTATGTGTGGGGTGAGGGTAGGGAGGGGAAGACATTTGCCATTCCTTTCCCTCCACCCCAGTCCATGTGGTAACATGTTAACCACTGCAAATACCTGGTCTCCATGAGACCACCACGTTGCTTCCCTTGTCAGTTACCTGAAACTACCCAGGGGAATCCAAGTTGGTGTTGGGTGGAGGAGAGGAGGAAGAATCCTGGGGCCTGGCACAGTTCTGGAGGGTGTGTCAGGGGAGCAGGGACTCTGCTGGAACAGCTTGAGGACAGGCATTGAGGCCTTCTGCAGATAACCTGTTGGTATGGAAGAGAGAGGGCCTGGCAGAGAAACTGAGATGGGGAGGGCAAACTAACACATTTCATGGTGTCAGACAGAGCCTGAGCAATGGGATCAGAACTGGGACGCTAGCAGGCAGTGGGCAAGCAGTTAGAAGATTGCTGAGAAGCAACACCAAGGCTACTACAGAGGCAAGATGGCGTCCTTCGGTGTGGCACCACCAGAGGGTATGGTGCAGGCAGGGGGTTTTTATGAACCCCTCAGGGTGGCCCCTCCCTGTCACTATGTCCCTGCCCAACAAAGGAGCTAATCAAGAGGTACACCAAGGGGTCTGTGTCTGAAACCAGCTGGCCTGAGACACTTCCTCCTGCCACTTTCTACACTTCCTGAGGGATTTCAAGTTTAATAGGTTCAGAAAATATTAAACTAAAGATGGAATTCAGCTGTGGTATACCAGGTGTCAAGCAGGAGTGGGGAAGGTGTTATCTGACACACTTGGGCTCTGACACACCCCAGGAGCTGCCAGCCCCACTCCACTTGAGAACGGAGCCTGCTCATCTCTGTCCATGAGAACATTCTGTTCATCAGAACATCTCACTCCCAGAACACAAGTTTTCTGCATCAGGCAGACTTGTAGACAATGTCTAAGTTTAAATGCCAATATTTAAAAATCATAATTCATTCTCTATTCCTAGAAGAGGCAGTTTACCAATGAGTTAGGGGAGTTGAAAGCAAAGATTTTTAAAAGAGCTTGCTGAAAGTACATAAAAGAAAGGAAGAGGAAATCATATCAGGACATCAGGAGAAGAGGAAATGATCTCTAAATTTAGCTCAAAGCTCATGACATCCCTGAGGAAAAAGTGCACTTGTTTGTTTAGTCCTGTGCACCTGAGAAAGGCGAGCAACAGAGGTGAGCATCTGGTGGAGCACCATGTCCTTCCGGAGGGGGACGTACCTCCGAGGCAGACGCAGGTCTAAGACCAGGCATGATGCTGGGCAAGGGATTAGGTTTTCTGAGCACAAAAGCTCCTTTTTCCTTACCATGAAGGTGATTATGGTAAGCAGTGTGGCTAGTAGGTACCTTCCTGGTTCCTGGCTCATAATTCTAGGAGGAATGTGTCATGGGGACCTTATGTAACAAAGAGAAAATGCCATCTGGTCAAATCTGCCTCCTCTCTGGCCTCCTGGCCAAACAGTCATTTGGAAGAACATGATTTTCCAAGGAAGGGACTGTGGACACCTCCTGAGCCCCGGGTGTCGCTGCTGGAGTTCTCCTCTGCCCCATACTGCCATCTCAGGTACGCGGCGGCAGCCGGGGCCAAGTAACTCTAGCTGGTATGTAGTTCCTGCAGTTTGTGTCTTGGAGCAAAAGCTGGCAGCCCGGAAGGCTGCAGAAAACGCCTCCATTCCTTAGAAAGCCCAAGCACGCTGCCACATGATGCTGGCCAAGCTTCTGTCTGGACCATCTTGCTGCATGCTGTGGAATTCTGCTCCTTCTGGTGCATTCGATGGGACCCGTGTCCTCATGAGACCCCTTTCCATTCCCAGTCCCATGCCAGGCTTCCTGGAGTACAAACTGAGATTGCAAAATCATTTCTGCCTGCTCACCTGTCCTCTTACTGCCCCTCTCCTGCCCTCAGCAAGACCTTGCTCTCTGCTGGGGACACCAGGAAAGGGAACAGAAACAAACTCTGAATGAGGTAACACCAATTATAATAAATAATGATGATGGTAACAGCCAACAAGGACTGAATATCCACAGTGTACCAAGCACTATACAAGCTTGTCTAATTTAACCCTTGGGATGACTCAATTTTATCTCCATTCTGCATAGAGGGAAATGAAGGCTCAGAGAATTCCAGCAACTTTTCCAGGGTCACACAGCTGTTACCTGAGGGAGGAAGGGAGTCAATTCATGAGCCTAAAGTATTAACCACTTCTTTTATCAATGGCCTCTCTAGGCTTTTCTGTTGGGATCATTCCATTGCAAAAGAGCTCTCAACTGTTGTCCTACAAAGGGATGCACTAATTTTAAAAATGAGCTCTGAGTGGAAGAAGTGCTTTGAGTGAAGAATACCTTCCTCGAGCCCCTTAGATGACGTCATGGGTATTTAGCCTCTCTGTGCCTCAGTTTCCTTATTTATACAATAAGGATAGTAAGTGCTTGACACACTTTAGCTGTTATTATTATTATTATTAATATTGAAGTAGGTCAGGTTAAGCAAATTTTGTTGGCAAATGGCCAGGAAGATTGCAGGAGAGCGGTGAGATCTTGCAGAGTTTTGAAGGATGCAATGCTGTTCATCAGCTCATCAAGAGGGAGACAGCCACGGCAGGTGTTGAAATGAACAGGTGTACAAGCATGAGTTAACACTCGACCGCATGTTCAAGCAGCCAGATAGCACTATCCCGCCTGCCCTGGAAGACAGACCACCCAACTGACTGCCCCCGTGAACATTTCCATCCCAGGCCTGTGGAATGGCAATATGGAAGCAGCTTCCCATGTAGGAAATGCCACATCCACCCAGTGTCCTGTGACTTCAGCCAGGGACCTTTCTATTTGATCTGCGGCTCTGACCAACCAGGGCTAGAGGCCCATGCAGCCAGTGTGGGGGGAGTTGATTGGCAGATGAGCATTGCAGGAGGTCCGAAGTCCTCGCCCCTGGCTGTCCCCGACGCTGCAGCAGATGGCTCATCTTCCCCAGTTCTTCAGAGACAGCCCTTCGCAATTACCACTCCACAGCTGCCACGCACGACACTGAGCGTGGTGCTTCCAGGGTGTGCCTGGAAGATTATGTCACCCCCGCTGGCAGGAGAAAGCCGCCGCGCTTGGCGAGTTTAGCAAGATTAAATGTGTCAATAGTCAGTTTTGAATATGAAATAATGCAAATGTCTCCTTATTTCGTTTGAATTATTTTTTCCAAGTCAAGATTGGTCATGTTTTTTCTGAAATGCTGCAGACTGTGAATATGTTTAACTCATTCGTTCGTTCAACAAACGTGTGCCGGGGGCTTCTGAGGTGCCTGGCAGCTGAGCCATCAGGAGCTGAACACTGTTAGCAGTCTCTTCCTCTTGGAGCTTACGTTCTGGTGAGGCAAGTCAGATGATAAATAATAAAGAAAAAATGACATATACTACCTATTATGACAGACGCTGAGAAATGTCATGGAATAAATAAAAAACAGCGGGGGAGAGAAGATCAGGAGCCTGGGAGTGAGGCTGAGTGTTAAACAGGCCGTCAGATCTGATGGAGGAAGTGGACTTGATGAATGTGCTCAGGTGCTCAGTCTGGTTGACAACTGCTTGGTAGGTAGGTCTGGCAGGAGCTGCCGGACGGCTCTGTGTGCCTGAGACAGCTCCAGTCCTTATGGGAAGTCCATGGGGAGACTGGAGAACAGAATCCACCCTGCCACCACCACCAAAGGTGACTAGCTGGGAAAGAAGACCTTCCGGGACGTGGAAGATTCAAAGCCCACACCTGGCAAATCCAGGTGAATGGAGACAAATGGTCCTCGTAACCCCACACCAGCACCTTAGTGAGCCCTCAGCCCACCCTTCAGAGTGGACTCTGTCTGGCCAAAGCTTGTCCTACCTGTCTTTCAAACGCCTGGTGGCTCAGTTCAAATGCATTTCTCACATGAAACCCATCATCAGAGATTTCGTCGAGCTCCAACAGCTTGATTCCCTCCCTCTGCTGTGATTTTTTTTCCTGCTTTGGATCCTAGAGGAAAGGGAAATAAACACCCATTTCCAGCATGGTTTTGGAGGTCTCTAGGGAAATTTTGCTTGAAGACACCATAGAACCGAGACACAGGCCTCAAGTGAGGTTGGAGTATTCCCCAGAGATTTCAACTGTCACAGCTCCTCCTGACTCACAGGCTGGTAGGGCCAGGTTGAATCCAGAGTTCCCAGGACAGACCCCACCTTATTTAGCAGAGTGCTCCTGGTGCTGAGCATGGCCCTTACCTCTGGTAGGACATCAGTTCTACCATCTTTTCTCAGCCTTGACTTGCGCAGAAGCAAACTCCCCAATCTCCATCCCCCTCACCTGTCATACACGTTCCTTCTTCTAAGCTCTCAATTCAGTGAAGAGTCTCATCATCAGCCAGGTTGCAACCTGTCTGAATCCTCCCTCCTTCTCTCTTATCCCCACAGCCCATAGACCACCCAGCCTGCCCTCTGATGTCCCCCCTGCCCTCTTGTTGTCACCTACATGCTCCCATCCATGACCTCATTGTGAGCCCTTGGATGACTCCAAGTGCTGTCATTGGCCTTCCTATTTACTCCCCAACTCCTTTTCAACACCAACAGAGGAATTTTAAAAAATACTCACTCGATTCCATCCCTGTCCACCTTGAAAGACCTTCAGTGTTTTCCCATTACTTATTGGCTAAAATCCAAGATCCTCAGAAGGGCATGCTGAGTCCTCTGGTTACCTCTGCTCCTGCTTACCTCTTTAGCCTGAGCCCAGCCCTGTCCACCCCCTCACTCCACTCCGCTGACTTCACTCTGTGACCTGACGGTCCTTAGAAGAGACAGTCACTCCTTCTACTCCTTGTAGAAGACCCTTCACCTTTTCTATCTGATTTCAAGCCTCTGCTAAAGTGCCCTATAGGAGACCTGCCTGATCATTCTGGTCAGAGCTGGGGTGCTGTCCTGGCTGCTGTCTGCTGATATTCACCAGCCTCCCTGACCTTCTGAACTTGTCCTTGTTATCATAGAGTTTGGAAGTCTGGAAATGACATTACCCAGATTTATGTACCAGCACAGTGTGGAGTGCTGTCTACCATCTTCATACAGGGTCTGCTGTGATTCAAGACAGGCAAAAAGATCCAGTTTAAATTCTTTAAGTGAAGGACGGGTGCCTGAGATTTGGAGAGCAAAGGAAAAAAATCATTATTTACTTCCAGAGATGGTAGACAGATGCACTGATAAATGGCACACGTTGGTGATTTTATTTTACTTTTTCTCACTTTCTGATTTCTTGAAAGCCAGCATTTCTATTACATCGACGTCCTTAGCTCTCTCATCAGTTTTGTAAGTATTGAACCTCTTGCAATAAATCCCTCCTTCTTGAAATGTGTAGAATGGTTTCCATTTCCCTAACTCCTATACGTACTCCCTGCTTTCCCAGTAGACTCCGTCTGTGTATATCCAGTGCCTCATCCAGGATGTAGCACTCAATAAGTACTAAATATTGTTGTTACTGAGTTAAATTGAATCATAAAAGAAAATAGCATAGGTCATTTTACCCCCCAAGGCTACCCGATGAGACAAAAGTGTTTGTTCATTTCATTGGAATCTACAGATGATGCCAGTTCATGTGTGGAATGAAACTCAACAAAAAGAGAAAACCTTTGGAACAGGAGAGCCATGCATTCAAATCACACATTTATTACCAATTATCTGGGATCTGGAGCCAGTTAACTTCTCTGTTTTCTAGTTTGTAGAATGAAAGAAAAATCATACTTTTCAGAGTACTTATGAAAGTTGATTGTCAATAAACATTGGTTTCCCTTTTCTTCCAAGGAAGAAGAAACAGATGATTTGAGATGCAGACAGCCTTAGAGATTATTCATGATCTCATCCCCTCAATTTACAGGTGAGGCAATGGAGCCCAAAGAAGGAAAGTTAACTGGTGTAAGATTGCATGGTTATTAAATGGTGGATCCAGGACCAAGATGAATTCTTCTGACTCCAGAAGGGCAGCTCCTTTTTCTTCTAGAAATGTACATGATGATGATGATGATGATGATGATTTCATGATTTCAGAAAGACAGAGATAGGTTTTCCCTCATTCAAGTTCCCAAATGGAGAAAATGTAGGCAAGGTACCTCTTTTCCACCAGATGTCTTGCGACATGAATGTAGTATGATTGAGAAATAACCATGTGTTTGACTACTAAAGTTTAGGGGACTTTGTCACTGCGACATGGCCTGTTGTAATCTCATTGAAACTGGATGTGAGCTGATTGGAAATCCATGGTGTGTGGCTGATGTGGGATATAGCAATTCAGACTGAAATCACCGCTGGTATTTTGAACTGAAGCCACTGGAGGTGTTTGGGACTCTAACTTGCCAGAAACATCCATGCTTCAGTGGGAACCTGAGAAGCAGAATATGAGGAAGGTAGGCCTTTGGAGTTTTGGAAAGTGAGGGCTAGGCTGGCTAGCATGGGCTCACTGGTCTCAGATACTATTTTTTGTATCTGGTATTAAACTGCATTGAACTAAGAAAGATATGTGTGGCCCACCTGGGTGCTCATGGGTTCCTGAAGCCACCTCCTCCTTCATGCCCTCCAACTGGCTCTGGATGGTTCTTGCATACTATCTCAGCATCCTGGTTTATTCAGGGTTGTAAGTGTGAAGTTCCCCTTGGAAGTGGTAGATTTTAATTCACAGTGGACAAAGAGGCATAGAGATTCTGGTTAGACAAATTATATGCCGTTTTCCTTTATTGATGTGCCAAAAACTTAGATGGAATTATTGAATTATTACTCATTCTATGGCTCAGAAGGGAAATAAAAAGTTTTAACTAGAAAAAAAAAAAAGTGATGGGCACCCTGCTTGAAGGCCAGAACAGCTAGCTACAGCTGGGGGCTACGGCGAGTTCACATAAATTTGAGAAGGGAAGACTTGAATAATCCCAAGAGGACAATTCAAGCTAGTAAGATAAATTTCAAGGTGAGATACTCATCGTGATGGGAAAGCAGACCTGGCACAAGTTCTGAAATGTGGCAGAACAATGTGTGGAGTTTGGATGGAAGAGAGTCAGGAAAGCCAGGTAGGAAACCATGGCTGAGTGAAGCCTAGGGTAGGCGTTGGCCTGGGCTCCTCCTGGGCATGAGCGCCAGCAGGGCAGGGGCTGGCCTTGCTCACTGCTCTATCCCAGCATCCTGGACCATTCTAGCACCCAGTTGGGCCTCCAGAGATAGCTGGTAGGTGAATACTGTACACAGGATGCACCCTGGTGGACTCCTCTTTTCAGAGGGACAAAGATAGGCAGGATATATTTGAAGAATAGATTCTTCCTCTAATTCCTTGACTTTCTCTTTTGCTTTGGGGGACTGTTCCTGACAAATACACAGGACTAATGAAGACTAGGACCACATACATCTGAGCTAGGAACAAAGACACAGGGAAATAAGGAACAGTACTAGGTCAACAATTCAATACGAGCCCTGCACGAGGTAGAGAAGGAAAGGGGCCCACTTAAGAGTCAGGTTGTGCATTTCAAACCTGAGCCTAGTAGGTGTCAGGGAACTACCTACAGAGGGAACTAGAACTCCAGATGGTTACCCCACTGCTGCTGGCAAGGAGGACAGAAAGCAAGACTGGAAAGAGGAGAGTGAGGTTCTGGAAAGGAGCCTATAGCATGACGAGGGGGTTTTCTCCAGAATCTCGAGTGGCAGCTGCAGTTCCCAGAGTTCCTGCCGCAGAGTCAAAGACAAGGAGGAAGAAAACTGTCCTGATGGAGGAGCCTCCCAGGGGACCTGAACAGGGGGCAGAGCAGCTGCAAATGAGCCTAGCCTGGGGAATGCCCAGGGACACCCGCCAATCCCAGAGAAAGGTAGGGACGTGAGAAGATCAGAACCTTACACACTTGGCGTAGGCAGGTCCTGCCCACATGAGGGAAGGGCAGGGGACACTGATCATGTGGAGCAGCCCCAAGGTGCCAGGAACCTTTGCTTAAAGGGGAAGTGGGAATTCAGCTTTATAAATATAGGTTACATGCAGAAAAGTTGGAACCTCAAGTCAAACCGCGTAGGATTGGAGCTGTACCTGGGCACATGCCAGTCTTGTTGGGCAATTGTAGAAAGTCTGAAAGGATATTTTTTTTCCCCCAATGTCTTACATTTGTTTTCTCTATCTCCTTTCCCCCAGATGTCACTGAGCATCTGCTGTGTACCACGGCTGGCAACAGAAACTTGGGTCTGAGAACATATTGTTGCTGGGCTAAATTTGGTGGCTTTGGGGCTGGAGCTGGGATATTCTGGTATATTATATTGACTTTCACGCTCTGTGCAAAGCAGGGTCCTGGAATTGGAGGGACCCCATCCCCTTGTTGTCTCCCCAGCCACACCTGTGCCCAGTGGGCGGACAACACGGAGAGCAGCTGCTCCCAGGGAGACACTTGGGCTCCAGCTGGGAAGCTCCCCAGGCAGTCTTGGGGGGCACAAACCTCAGGGGGCAAGGCTTTCGTTTCTTTGGATTTTAATTTGCAAGAGGAAAGGGCTCCAGCTCTGAACTTTGATTTCTCTCTTGGAATTTAGTAACGGAGAGGGTCCAGGGTGCTCACGTCCAGGGTGTTTTGAAGTTGCTGGTATTGTGCCTCTTGGGGTATTTCTGAGCTGTCATGTGGTGTTCAAGGCACAGCTTCCTCTGTTGAGCTATATCCGTCAGTGTGGCTTGAAATTTGAGCTGGGAAATACAATCAGGATGAATTTTTGACCCAGGGTGTGGTGGGGACTTGGAGTGACTTTACTGAATGACTTGTTTTGGCCATTGCAGAGGCTTTTGAAGGTAACAGCTGAGGCTCCTGCCCCACAGCCCCTGGGAGGCAGGGGAAGCTGTAAACAGGGAGGGCAGAGCTCCTCTGTGGGCCATCACCCCGAGAAGAGACAGGCTCGCTCTGACTACCCATAGTCTTGGCACTTGGGCCCAATTAGATAAGTAGACAGAACCTGGGTGGAAGTCAGGCGGAATGCTAATCCCACCTGCCTCCTATTTCCACAAAGAAGAGGCTTCTCCTTGGCTGCCATCTGCTCACTTAATTCTTTCCAAGGACAGTGGAGTTGCTAACACTCAGAGGCCAGGTGTGGGCCGGGAAGTGGGGCTGGTAGATGTGGCTCACAGACAGCCATATCATAAGTGCCTCTGTGAGTTTGAAAACAACGTCCCCTCCGGGCAGGCCTGGTGGCACAGGGGTTGGTAACTAGATACATGTATGCAAAAACAAATGTGCCCCTTTTGCCTCTGTAGGGTGCTTGGGGAGTGGAATGGGGCTCAGCTCCAGTTCCTGCTTGTTCCCTCAAGGGAGTGCTTTTCTGCAGGGCCCAAACTGCACCGCAGCCCTAGATACTTGCTCGCTCTCTACACCCCAGGGAAACCCTGGCAAGTCAGCCTGTGGGGGCCCAATCCAGCCTCTGTTCTCTGGGTTCAGCCCTCAGGGCCTATGGTCTGCCAGTCTGGATGGAAAGGAAGGGAAGTGCCCTCTTTTAGCCTAGCTTGTCCAGGGGCTCTTGTGCCTCTGGAGTTATCAGTTACCTGACTTAACCAAGAGTAAAACATGCTCAGGTCTCTGCTTAGCTAGTGCCCACTGTGATGTCTTCTGTCTGCCAGAGCCCTAAAGGGCAAAGAGGCTAAGTGAAATAAACTAACCAAATGCCTAACCGTAATGGTAATTCAGATTATTTGTTCCTTATATAATAACATGAGATCTTATGGTAGTAAAATCCCTTCCTTTTGTAGATAATTTTACATCATGGCTGAAGATTGTACATTGCATCCTCTGTCCAAAATGAATGATATATAAACCCACACTTTGTTTGTTTGAGATGGGGTCTGGATATGTTGCCCAGGTGGTCTTGAACTGCTAGGCTCAAGCCATCTTCCAGCCTCAGCCTCCCGAGTAGCCAGTAGTCCAGGTGTGTGCTGGCATGCCCAGCTTAAACCCACACCTGGAGCCATTAGCAGAGCCCCTTTGGCCTCTTTCCAAACCCTCTTGCTGTCACCCTGTCTATAGCTGTGAAATCCAATCTGTGTGACAGGGAACGCTCACAGACTGTGGGAGCCTTGTTAAGACAGAGCTCTAAGGGAGGTGTGGGGGTGGGGTGCAGATAAAGCAGAAGTAGTTAAAGTAGAATTTAAACCAACACAGCACTCCAGTAGGCAGGCCAAACCTGCTCTATTGAGGTATTCACGTATGGAATCGCCAAAAAGGATCCTTTAAATGAGGATTTTGTTAGGTGGACAATGGAAAGCATTGGGCAGGACAGAGTACAACCCATACCCACACAGGAAAAAATCAATCCTAGTTCCATAATTAGCAATAAAAGCTACATAGTAGGTTCTGATCACTGCACCCAGGTCCAGCAGGGGTCATTGGAGAACCAGTGTGCCCCCCTGGACTTGTCCTCGTACGGGCGGATACCTGTGGTCCAGAGCTGCCTGCCCTTGGAAGTCCACATTTTCCCTCCAGACACTCAGTGCCAAGCGCCTTGCCTTTGTCTCTGCAAGTCCTCCACATTCACCTTAAGTGTGGCCTTGGAAGTGTTTCTCCACCTCCCTGAGCTTTGCTGATCTGCCTGCTTTGGGTTTAAATGCAGGGATGGCCGCCAAGGCTGCAGTATCTGCTCCTCTCCAGATGGAGTGCCCTCGTTCTAGGGTCTGCCTGGGACGAGGAGGTCTCCTGGTACAAGCACTTCCAACACTAATGCTGGGAAAGTTTGGGGCACACTGAGATGTGTTGGTCACCTTGTGGGGTGCCCTGATTCTTCCGCCCTTCTGCACCTGCTGGGAATTCTCCACCTCTCTTTACCTTCCTGCCATCCCCAGCAGCCATGCTGTGTGATGGATCTTAGGTAGGAATACCAGCTATGAGCTTGAGTTATCATAGATAATGAAATTGAACTCTTTCCTTTAGGTATGTCTAGACTCGAACAGAGAGAAAACTTAGGGACACAGGTGCTCCCTTGTCTGCAGGGTCATCCCTTAAGGTTAATTCTGGAAATGGCTCTGTCTTTTAGCATCCACATTACGCTCAGAAGTCCTGCTGTGTTTTTCTGGGTTAAAATAGCATCTCTGTTTCTTTTGTGTGAATGGGACATCTTTTTCGTTTCAGATTTATTCCATGCCAAACATGCAGAGACTGGTCATGGAGCTATCGTTTCCTCAGTTTCTCTTGTTTGCAGAGTGCTCACACCGCCAGTGACCACATCCTTATGATGTTTTGGCTATTGTTTTATCCATCAATCTATTGATCTATTGATCTATCTATCTATCTATCTGGTTCAAACAGATGGGTGCTGCCATGGTGCCACAGCCAGATGGAACCTTTCAGTGGTAACCATGTGACCCCAGGAGGCAGCCGGAATACAATTTATAGGATCTATTGGGAGGGTCACATGACCAATCTGCACCTGTGGACCTGGCTAGGTGAGGTGATGTCCTGATACTATCAACTCCAGGACAAAAGTAATCTCTTTGTAATTCCAAACTCATTAGTTCTTTATTTGTATTCAGGATGGCAAAGCCATTCACGAGAGACACATTTTTAAAACATCGTTACTATAAAATTTGTTAAACTGAGTATAAACATTTTACCAGCAATATGTTCCGCAGAATCATTTTCTTTTTCTTTTTGTTTTTTAATGGAAACATGACTGCCTAGCTGCCCAGCTCCTTGGTTGGGTGACACGTTAATAATGTCTCTACCTTGGAATGCGACGGGTCCCGTCTGCCTGTCTCGTGAATTAGGCCACGGCGGGTTCTTTCCTTCTCAGACCGCAGCAGGAAGCAGTGCATCATCATTACGAAGCTTTCTTTTCTGCTTTATCTCGTCCCATCAAGTGTAATCAGAGGAGCAGAGGGTCTGTGTTCCTTGGATGCAGATTTCAGGCACAAAAACATTTGGTTTACTGGTCTCAGAGGAACCCTGTGTCTGTCACACCAGGGAGATTGCTCTGCACAAATGTTCCTCGGGCAACAGATATTCCTGAAGAATGACCTTTCCAAGAGTAAGAGCAGATTCGTCTTTGGCTTTTAAACCCTTCTGTGTCCTAGAGGCTAAATGGCTTTGACCCTTGACCTTTTCTGTTACAGTTTTCCAGGTAAGGTTTACAAATCGGAATTGTGTTTGCCTCTTCTCAGACACATTGGTTGAAGTGGATCCCAGGTCCTATCATGTGAGCAGGAGTGACTTATGCTCGGAGCAATTGAGACTTTTCCAGAAGAGGGGATAACAGAGAGGGAGCAGCCCTTGTCCATTAGCTTCTCCTAAGTCTCAATCCTTGCTGCATCAGCTGTGTGACCTTAGGGAAGTTACTCAGCCTCTCTGCTTCATTTTCCTTCACTTTACAATGAGACAAGCAGTGCTGTAGTGAGCAGAGGGCATTGGTTGCGAGCTGGGGCCTAAGCCCTCCTCTGATAGGTGGATGGTAAGAGGACGCTGCCTCTGTTCTGATCTAAGGGACAACCACTATCGTTCTTCTTGGATCACACCAAATGATCTTTTCCTTACTCCAGCCCTGCAGGAAGGGTTGAGCTGATTATCCACATGCCATTAAGGGAAAAAAGATCACTTTGGGGAAGAACATAGACTTTTAGAGAACATTTGGAAAGCAGTTACAGCTGGATAACAGCTAGCATTACCCTTTGCAGTTTTTAGCAGGGCCTTCGGGGACCACGTTCCTCACTCACATGCCATTTGTGGAAATGGAACACTGGTGTTCATGCTGCCTGTGGGGTGGTGTGAGGGGGAGCATGCCTGGGGCCTCCTGTTTGGCTCTAATTGCCAGCCCTCCATGGAGACCAGCTTCACCTTGGGAACCCCAAGGGTGTACTGCAGCATGTGGCCCCCAGAGCCAGGGCTTTGGGCTAGGGTGGGCTCAATCCTTTTTATAAAATGTTTGGTTTCTGCTGCCAGGACCTTAATTACAATGCCACCTCCCAGACACCAATCCTGAGACTTAACTCATAAGTAAGTTGTTCAAACTTTCAGGGAACCATGGTCCCCACCATCATGGAATAAAACTCATGATCTAATGGAGGACACGTGTGTATCTGTCTAATTCCCACAGCATGGTCAATGCTCGGAGAGTACTTGTTGTATTAGGAAGAAATCTAACGAGTTCCTTGGGGATCAGAGAGCCTCTTGAAAGACAAGTTACTGAAGGAGAGGTGAAATTTTCCAAGTGAAAAGCAGTGTAGGTGTCCTTAAGAGAAGCCGTAGAAGCAAATTTCAGGGGGCAGAGAAAACCTGGCACATTGGAGTAGCTGGAAGTCATTTGCCTCAGTTACAGGACAAGTGCCTGCTGAGGCTGTGAGTGGGCAAGAAGCAAGACGTACACACAGGGAGGAAAGCAAGCGTCAGACCGTGCGTGACCTGGCAGAATACCAGAAGGACTTGGAGCTGATCCTGAGGATGACGGACATCCACCGATGATTTTGTAGAGAGGATTTGGAGGATTGGATTCACAGTGAGGAAGTCCATCCTGCGGTGGAGTGTAGATGCAAGGAAGACGTGATATTGGTCCTCATCTGTAGGGTCCTCACTGTAGGGAAGTGGCAGTGAGTAGTGGAGAGTAAAGTAGAAGTGCTTTCGTAAGCTGAGAAAGAGGAAAGAATGAAAAGCAAGGCCTCCATTCCTAGACCAGGATACTGACAGGTTAATGGTGTAGAGGTCCTTCCTAGTTGAAACAATTTTTTTTTAAGATACAATTCACTGGCAAAATAATGTTTTGCCTATTTTCTTGAACATAGTAATTATAGTTATTTTAAAGTATTTAAAGTTTGTGTCTGGTAACTCCAATATCAGGGTCACCTGTACGTCTATTTATATTGACTGTTTTTTTCAAGGGTTTCAGCGATTTGGTTCTGTTTCCTGGCATCTGGTATTTTTTTTTTATTGAATTATGAACGCTATATGTAAAATGAAAACATCAGATGTTTTATGTCTCCAGAGAGGAACAGAGGAATGAGTCATTGTCATCTTTTTCTCCCCCTTCTTCTCTTTTTGGTTTTGAACCTTTAATCAAAATGAAAAAAACCAAACATATAATATGGAGTTCAAGAACACTCTTGTTTGGTATGTCCTCTTGGGTCAAGTGTTGGGAACATATGTGACAGAGCCAACAATCAGAATGTACATCCACAAAGATACACACCCACAGAATGAAATGTGAGCACCTGGCATGGCCAAGTCTCAGTTCTCATCACAGAGCAGCATGTCGGTGACCCCGTGGCTGATGGAGAGCAGGGGTTCAGATTCTGGGCACAGGAGGGTGCTCCCTAGCCATGTCCTACATGTGCTCCATCCACTTCCTGCAGCCCACAGTGTTCCTCCTTATACTCAGACCTCCAGATCAGCCTTGTGGATGCTTCAGCCAGAGGCAAGGAATCAACCACCTCCAGAAGCCCTTCCCGCTCCACCCTGGTGTTGTCATACCAAAGGGTTGATGTCAGCCTCAGTGCTGGGAGGCATGGGGAAGCCACAGGGTCTCCCCACACTCAGGATCTCAGCTGGTTGTGGGTGAGCAGCTTCCTGTGACCATGATTGGTCTCCCCAGGTTGGAACCAGAAGGAAAGCAAGGCTTCATATAAGCAAGCAGGATGGAGGGGTGGAGGGAAACCACCTCGATTCAGTGGGGATTTTCTGATTTTGGTTTTGCCTTATCCCAAGACATAGGTCTTTAGGGTCTCAATGGAAAAGCTGAGGGTTCACAAGGGCCTTATACACGGCAGGCCCCATATTCCGTTTTTTCCTTCCTAACCCTGTGAGACAATAACTGTCTAGGCTAAGACTGTTTACTAGCTAGGACACTGCTTTCCACTGGGTTTCTCTGTGCTTTGTCTGACTAGGAGCTTGGACGTTGTCGAATGACTCAAAGGGCAATGGCATATCAGCTGTCTCTCTCTCTGTGGTTCCTTTTTCTCTAGCTTCTTGGGCTGCAAGTCCTAACCTCTTGGTAGCTGGAGTTCCCATTTTTGTCTATCCAACTCAGTGAGTCGCTGTGAGCTCTAGACCACTGCTTTTCACTTCCCATGCCAGGGATGGACCACTGGACCAAGGAGAAAACACCTTGTTGAATATAGGGTTCATCCCCACCTGCTGCCCTTTCCTGGGAATCATGGCCTCTCAAGTCTTGGGTGGTTTGCTTCTTCTCTGATGCCTTCAAATGCTGCTTGTAGACTCTTCTCCAGCTCTTACAGTTTTTCTTAGCCAAGAGTTAGTCTGGAACCATCTACCCAGTGTCAGTCTGGACTTAAGATTAATATATTTCTTAAATGCATAAAAACATGAAACTAGATTCATATTCTTATGAACTTACAAAAACAAAAGGCCAAGCTGATGAATAAATTTAAACTGATTTAACACATGTGATTAACAAAGCATACCAACATGGTCCAACTTGTTAATCATGTGTTAAATTAAAAAAAAAAGCAGTAAAATTAAAATCATTGCTAACTGAATATGATTAATGACGTATTTAAATATGTGACTGTCTCCTAACTGCAGGTTTTTAATTGTGCTGTGTGATTCACTCTCAGCTCTCTTCTTTATCCCAGCAACTAAATCACTTCAACTCTACTTCACAGCACGAGCCACAGCATTATTTGGCCTTGTGTTGCATCACATTGTATTTATGCATAGGATTAAAACATGCTCTTCTTTCTGTAAAGTGCACTGGGCACTTAGAATGTTGTTCTTTGGCACCAACTTGTGTTCACAGAGATGGACACAGAAACAGGCCCTGAAATATCACTGTAGTCCCTGCATCTGGGTGGCCATCTTGGATGTGTCAGGATGTTTCGATGCTGAAATTCTTAAATGATCATTGAGATGAAAACACGAATGTAAAGAACTACCTGAATGAGGCTTCCAAGACTCTGTGGGAGTAACTGAGATGGGCAGACCGTGGCACCCAGCAAGGTACGGCGTGTCTGCCTCAGTCCTAAGTCTCCTACGAGCTTCTTCTCAGCCTGGTCACTCGCACAACTGGGAAAAACACTAGGCCCAAGATCCCCTCCCTGAAATCTCCAGGATCCCCTGTGGACCTCCACAGTCACCCTCCCCTCCCCAGCCCCCAGCCTGCACCAGTGGCAGCTCCTCCTGAAAAAGCAGGCGCTGACACACCTGAGTGTCTCTTCCTGTGAAAACCTGAGGGACAGGAAGCCAGTGAGACCTCCTCCCAGCATGCCGTTCTTCTTCCAATACGTGTGTGAGAGAGGACGTGTGCTGCAGACTGAGCTGTGGCCCTGCCCAGGCTCATCCACCCAAGTCCTGATCCTCTGTGCCTCAGAAAAATGGTGGTTTATGTAGACGGGGTCCTTGAAATCGTGAAGTTAGAATGAGGTCATTAGAGTGGGTCCGAAACCAGTATGACTGGTGTATGGATCTTATTTAGAAGGGTGAATCTGGACACAGACCCATGGAGGGGAGAGGGGATGACAGGGACAGTACAGCCATCCACACAAGCCAAGGAGAGAGGCCTCAGAGGAATCCAAACCTACCAACGACTTGATCTTTGACTCCCAGCTTCCAGATCTGCACGAAAATAAATTTCTGTTGTTTCTGCCACTCCATCTAATCTAGATGGGTACTCTTGTTTAGTAGCTCTAGCAGCTGAGGAGGGAGGAGAGGGAGGGGCAGGGGACTAAGCAGAGGGAGGGGTGAGGAGAAGAGGGGCAGAAGAAGCCCAAGGAAAGGGCAAGAGGAGAGAAGCAGGTTCAGGGTCTGGCAAGCACACAGGCATGATCCTGGGGGCTGATGGGTGCAGCGAGGCTGGGGAAGTGCCAGTCTGGCTGCCTCCCACTCACGGAGGGTCTGTGCCTTCAGAGAAGAACAGGCACTGCTGAGCCTTTTATTCTTGGATCTGTTACACAACAGCAGCAAAGAGCTGCTGACAACGTTGCTTCTCCTGAGCTCCTACACTCCTAAGGACTGGGCTGATGACGGGACTGAGTAGACAGGATGGATTACCCAACCCAGAGCAGGAAGAAGCAGGGAGGGTCTGGGAGGGGAGGAAAACCCAGCAGATCCAAACCTGGGTGCCACTCAAAGTTTCAACACACACATACAAATATTAAAGCAAAATTTCCACTGAAGTCACTGTGGGATATTCGAAAAGATGTCAGATTTAAGGAGACCTGAGTTTAAATCTCTGCTCTGTCACTTACTTACGTAGCTTATGTACAACTTGGGGAAGACATTCAAAACTCTAACTCATGTTTCTGAAAATGCAAAATGGAGACACTGACGTCTGCTTCACTGCACTATTAGCAAATTGCATGTGGAAAGGGACTTAGCCTAGTGTCTCACACACAGTAGGAACTCAGCTGATGGCATTTTTCCTTCAAGGAGAAATAACTCCTTTCCTTCCATTACCCAAGTGCAGGGTTCCTAATGTCTAGTAGTCACTTTAAAGAAAACATTCCTGATTATTTCTTGAGTTTGAGTTCGATGGAAGTGAAGGTAGGGGGCCTGGGGTGGGATGCCCAACTGAAAGGAAGTAGGGGTGAGTGGTGGGGAAGGGGATGGGGCTGAGGAGGAAAGAGAAGTCTACAGAAGCAGGGCTGCACTTCATCAAACCTAAGGGGTATGCAGTGGATGCCCCTCAGGAGGAGGACCCTGAAGCAATGTCATGGGAGGGTGCACCTGGAGGCAGGGTGAGCTGAGGTGACCCATGTGTGTGCAGGGCAGCTGAAGGAGAGAGGCCTGGTGGAGGAGCTCAGGTTGGCTGTAGCAGAAAAGGCCCAATAAGGGGAGGGACCTGAGCTGGGAGACCAGCTGTGCTCCTGTCCAGCTCTTGAGACCTGGCTACACAGTGGAAAGCAGAAACCAAGAGAGCCAGAAGTACTCCAGGGAAAGCCTGCAGCAGAGACCAGGCCAAGATTCTGTCTTGGTTACTGCTTCCTCCAGAGAACAGAGAATGGCAAACACAATTAACCCAAGGGAAAACCCAATGTCGGCAAAACCCCCAGAGATTTGATGCTTACTGTTTCCACTGCAGAAACAGTTAATGGCATCTGTGGCAGGATAGGCACTTACATACACTTATTGTCCTCTTTTAATGCCTTGTTTTGCATCAGGGAGGCCGAAAGGCAAAGATAGGAAAACAAAGGTTGTTGATTCTGAAGTTTAGAATGTCAGGCACCCTACCATGGGCAAGTTCCAGAGCCTGCAACCTCCAGGATGGGCAGAGACTCCAGGATGAAGTGAGTGTCATAGTGCTGCTCCTGTTCCTCTGTCTGAAGAGGACCCAGCACTCTGTGATCAGCTGGCATTGTTTCTAATATGGGCTTATAAGTGTGTGCTGGGGATGGCCAGTGGGGAAGAAGGAGAGAGAGATGCTTCTGATTTTCATGTTGCATCTGCCCCAGCATCACAGCAAGAGCCAGGTGCCTATTAAATGTTAAATGCATGCCCATTGAAGGGTGGAACAGTGAAAGTGGGGGTAGGGACAGGAGCTATTACCAGAATAACTGATGTGTACCTAGTGCTTGCAGGGGCCATGCTTTCCGCCAATGTCATTTCATTCATTCATCATCCTTATGAGGTAGGTATTTATTACCACCATCATCACCACCACCAAGATCATCATCATCACCACCATTTTAGAAATAAAGAAACAGAGACATAGGAAAATGAAGTAATCTGCCTAAAATCTTTGGATTGCCAATAGAATACAGGGTGCCCAGTTAAATTTGAATTTCAGATAGAAATGAATATTTTAGCATAAGTGAATCTTAAATATGACATGGGAATAATTATATTGAAAAATTATTTGTTACTTATATGAAATTCAAATTTAATTGGGTATCCTATATATAGCATACTCTCTCTATATATCACATACATAATTTTTTTTTTCTAAATCTGGTAACTATACTAAAGTGACAAATTGAGCAAGGATTATACCAAGTCTCTGCTCTTCACACTACACTGCACATTTGAAATGTGCCCAGTGTTTTTTAGAGATCTATCTAAAAATGCCTTGACTTTTTGCCTGTTTCTTAGTCTATTTAAGCTTTCTACTTCTTTTTGAGTCAGTTTTCATAATTAATGTTTTCTTAGAAAACCATCCATTGCATCTAGATTTTGAAAGTAATTGGCCTAGTACATTATCTTATATTTTTAAATCTTCTTAGTGTTTGTAATTTTACTGTTTTTAATATCATTCCTTACTGTCTTTTCTCTGTCAAAGACACAATCATTTCATGATCTTAAAGTTTTTTGGAAGAAAAGAACAGTTTTTTGTTTTATTATTTATAACCACAGGGTTCTCTATTTCAATAATTTCTACTTTTTATTATTTTTCCATTTATTTTTGTTGTATTCTGTATGTTTTTATCTTCCAGAAATGGATGTTTAGTTTTATCATTTAAAATATTTCTTGTGTCTCAACCCAACATTAAGGCATTTTCTTCTGAATATTATTTGGCTGATTCTCATAGGTTTTAATATGTAATCTTCTCAATTTTTATTTTTAATTAAAATTCCAGTTTTGACTTTTCTGTATTTCAGAGGTTATTGAGAGTTTTCAAAATATCAAAATATGTTTTCTATTTATTTACTTTTTATGGACAAAGTTTTTCTTGACATTTTCTAGTTTCAGTGTAGGATTTCTATTTGTTTTGGAAGTAATTGATATTTCCTTTATGCCCTAATACATGACTCAATTTCTAAGAATGTATGGAAAGAACATACATTTTCTATCTGTTGATTATGAGGGAATGTGTATGTGCTTTGAGCTCATCAATTATTATTCAACCCTCCCCTAGTTTTCCTTTACATTTATCTAAATGATTTAGTATTTTTGAGAAAAGTGTATTTAGGTGTACTAGAATTTCTTTTCTTTTTCAAAATATTTTTATCTTATTTGTTCCAATTAGTTGTACATGACAGTAGAATGCATTTATACATTTTGATAGATCATACATAAATGGAGTGTAATCTCATTTTTTATACATATTGCAGGATCACATCGGTCATGCAGTCATATATGTGCATGAGGTAATAATGTCTGTTTCACTCTACTACCATTCCTTTTTCCCTACCCCTTCCCTTCCTTTCACTCCCTTCTACCTAATATAAAGTAACTCTGTTCCTCCCTATCCCCCCATTGTGAATTAAATTTATTATAATATTGAATATTTATTAAAAGATAACAGTGCATAGAACATATCTACAAGATGTCCCATACAGGACTCGCAGATACTCTTTACTTAGGGTATGGATTTGCCAGTTTACAGTGCATAAGGAAAAAGGTTATCTTTAGAGCAACTATGTAGCTGAGTTTTGTGCAAAATAGAATTTGACTTTACCACATACTTTTACATTGAGGAAAATGTCCATAAACATATATATATATATGTATATATATACATATATATATATATATTTAAAATTCAGTACATTCAGAGTAAGGAAATAAAAAAGGATTTTCTTTTGTATATATCTCCTGTTTTTTCTTTAAATAAAACTGCTTGATGTTTTATGGATAAGTAAAAATAAAATACCTTTTTGTTTTGTTTTGTTTTCACTTAATTCCCTCTTCACTATTCTTTATTCTGCTTGATAACTTTTTCTTAATGTGACTATGGATTTGCTTATCTTTTATATTTACTTCTTGCAGGTATTTTATACATCGTAAAGTTATGCTATTGGTGCACGTAGAGCTTTTTAACTGGTAGGGCATCCTTGTGGATGTTATCTTTGGTCATTAGAAAATAGACATATTATTTTACAACACTTTTGGCCCCAAATCCTCTTGATATGCCATAACTCTTGCTATCCATGTCCACTTTCTGTTTGTTCTTGCATTTCTCTTTTCAGACTTTGTTATTTTTAGATCTAAGTATAGGGCAGAGCACTGGAATTCCTTTTTCCCAATCCTGGTCTCTGTTGTTTTGTCTTTAAAGCAGCTTTCTTGGGTATAATTGATGTACAGTAAAATTCACGTGTTTAAAGTGCACAAATGCACACCCACAAAAAACCACCACAGTTCTTGCTTTCAGCATGAATGACTTTTTCATCATTATTTACAGCAGAGATGTTAAATAGAGTTGCCTTAAATGAAATAAAGAACGTGTTTGCATGTTTGGCCTAATTTTATGCTTTCTGTACTATTATATTGCTTTTGTATTTTCCTCGTCCAGTTTTGCTGCATGAAAGGCTCTTATTTTCAGTTACTATTTTGGCTCCTGCTAACTTGGAAGCTTTTCTAGATGTTTCTGGGTTT
This sequence comes from Glaucomys volans, assembly GCA_020662805.1. NCBI lineage: Eukaryota > Metazoa > Chordata > Mammalia > Rodentia > Sciuridae > Glaucomys > Glaucomys volans. The sequence continues at coordinate 132,100 of JAJEJO010001960.1, forward strand.
TGGTGGGTACGTAGATTTGGAAGAGTATGTTCAAGTCTGTGCTTCTCTATCAATACACCGAAGGTCCCCGCATCCCAAGAGAGACGTTTCGATGTAGTGTTTATTCAACTCAGTCTCAGTCACATACCCCACACTGAAGTGAAGGCTCAGGATGCTTTCGCTTTCCCACTCCTTCTGTTCACCCTCCAGCAACTCTTGGGGTTTGTTGAAATCCTTTGAAGTTTTGGTTTCCAGTTTAAATAAATGTTCACAGGATGTTCTGTCTCTTTTAGTCCCTTCTATTTCAGGCCTCAGTCCCCTTACATTCCTCTATTCCAAGTTAGCCATAACTTTCACCTGGTCAGTCCTAACCCCTGTCCTAGCCTCAGTCATGGTCCCTCTAGCACCCATTCATGTCTCCCTGTGACCTCTCCTGCCATCATTCCTGAGGCTTCCTCACCACCTTGGTGACACCTGATCTCTGAGGCCCTGCCTTTCTGTCCTCCAGTGGCATTTTCTCATATGTCACCGAAGCTGCCCACTCAAGTGTACATTCCTCCAACTTTGTCATCCTCACTAATGCACTCCATCAGCTACCATGATGTCACCCACAATCTTTCTCCCTGTCTCCCCATGGCCTTTCTCAGCTGCTCTCCAACCTGAAGACACCACTCTCCCTTGTCCTCCACCTCCTCCTGTAGAACCTACTTTCCCTCCTCATCCACTGTGGACTCCAGGATTTGGAGCCTCCCCTGAAAATCCATTTAACTCACTTGCCTGTCCTTGTAGAGAACTGAGTAGTGCCCTCTGCCATCAACACAAGCCTTTTCTGATTCAGGGAAGGTCATCTTTGCAGATGTGACCAATTTAAAGATGAAGAGATATGGTCATCTGGATGAGGGCAGGCCCCGATCTGATGACAGTTCCTTAGAACACAAAGGGAAATAGTCACACAAGGACAGACAGAGAAAAAGTCAATGTAAAGACAGAGGCAGGGATTGACGAGTCTTCAAGCTGAGGAATGCACCAGAAACCAGTAGACAGGCATGGAACTGATGGCCTTTCAGAGCCTGGAGAAGAATCCAATGCAGCCAACACCTTGATTTCAGATCTCTGGCTTCATAATTATAAGGATAAATTTCCACTGTTTTAAATCACCAATTTGCAATGGGCAGCCCTGGGAAACTAATACATCCCTGCTCGTGTACTGAATCAGAAAAGGCCTGAAGTACTTAGAACCAACTACTAGTTTAGTACTCCTCACTTCTACCCATGGTGCCAAACAGCTGGGGAAAATCCCTCCAAGCTCTTTGGATTCTGCACTTTCCAGGCTTTTCTCCTGCTCTGATGGCACATGTCAGCCTCCATTGCTGGCTTATCCTCACCAACCAACACTCAGAGTGCAGGAGAGTCCTGGGATCTGCTCTGTCCTTTCAACCAACACTCTGCCCCTAAGAGAGCCCGCATAGCTACAGGCTTCAGAAACAGTACACTGGTGCTTTTCATCGTCCTTTCTCCAATCTTAATTTGCTATCTGCAACTCGAGATTCACCTCTCTCTTGTCTCCCCTTGGATGTCTAATTGACATTTCAAATAACAGGAATAAACTGAAATCTGGATTTCCCATCTGACATATCTGCTTCTTATTGCAGTTGTTCATGTCTCAGTAAATTACCTCAAATTCGTGAGACGTCCTTTTCCTTCTCAACATCTCCCATTTCAAACATTTCAGTTCTACCTTCAACATTTCTCCAAATGGAATTAATTTGTGTCTTGCAATTTCCAAAACTTCCATCCAAATCACATTCATCTGTCTCCAAGATGGTGACGATGGCCTCTTCACTGATCAGGAACTCCACCCCTAGACCCTTGAATATAAAACTGATCATGTCTCTTCTTTCCTGAGCTCCCTTCCATCCATACACACACACACAGCCCTTCTCACCAACTTGGAGGGAAATTCAAACTCTGTACCATGGTCCCACAAGACCCTGCAAACCTGTAATGATCAGAGAGCACTGTTGTAATAAATTTGCCCAGTAACCAATAATGGCTCAAACCATGTTGATTTTTGTTTCTTGGTCATATATCAGTACTGAGGTTGGTAGATTGGCAACTTTGTTCTGCATATACTCATTGAGGGGTGCAGGATGACTGTTGTCTTCCATGTGGCTGGCTCCCTTTCAAAGGCACCCTGATAATCTTTTCCATTTCAAACTGCTGAAGGAAAAGATGATCAGGGAGGAATGCATATGGGTATCTTTTTATGGGCAGAAATGAATGTCATTCCTGTTCATGTCACACTGGCTAGACTGCTAAGCACTTGGCTTCCAGGAGGGCCAGGAAGTTTGGTCCAGCTGTGTGCTCTGGAAGAAGAGGAAGAGCCGATACTGCTCCATGCCACACTAGCTCCAGGACAGTATCTTCCTCCATGCCTGCTCCAGTTCTCTATGTCCAGCATGGTGGTTTTATTTTTTCAATGACCTGAACACTCCAAGCTCATTTCTTGTTCAGAGACTGAGTTTCTTCTGCTCAGGATGCTCTTCTCTAAGTCTGCACAGCTGTCTCCTTCTTGCTGTCAATTCCCAACTCACATGTCATTCCTAACTCTGCCAAAGAAGCGCCTGCATGAGGGTCCCTGGCCTCATTAGCACTCAAAACTTCCTCCAAACACTTGGTACCTGATTATATGCTTTTGAAGGTCAGAGGCTCTAATGTGCTCACCATTGTATCCCAGAATAATACAGACGAATGTTTGCCTGACTCCTACCCTTTGAATATTACATCCTACCTTGAGATTTTTGTTTTGATTTTTATTTTAGTTATCCTTTTGAAACTGAAGTTTTGAGATGAAATTAGATTCTCTGCTTCACCAATTTCTTTCTGGTTTCTTGTCTTTCAAATTTGAAGAATAAAATCCACAGACCAGAGTGGAAGGGAAGAGTGCATGGAGTAGGATTTATTTAAGGGAGGAAGAGAGGAGATGGAACTCCTGTAATGTAGGAGGGGACCTCATAGCAGGAAAACCCTTTTCAGTGTGCTAGCCTGGGGCTTATATGGTTTGTGTATGAGCATTGACCCAAATCTATGTTAAAAAGCACTGAAGAAGCTATTGCCTTTGAGTTTCAATCCTTGCTGTTACTTTCATTTGAGTTCACCTCCACCTTCCATCCTCCCTGCCACTCTAAGACAACGGAGTTGGCTGGAATATTCCCAGGGGGTAAGCCTCATAGTTTTTACAGATGAACAAGACCTTAATTGGGATCCATTACCTTAATGGCCTGACTTGACTATTCTTATTCACATTCAGTAATTTATTTAGAAAGTGTACTTGGGTGTCATGCTTTAAAAGAGTCTGGTGGTCAAAAGACTTTCTCTTTGCACATGCACATGGGTATTTTATTAGACAGAGTAAAATTTTCAGCTCACTATTCTTTTCTTTAAAAACAAAATGCGTTTTGTCCTGTTGTCCTTGAGTTGCCAGAGTTGCAGATGAGAAATCTTTTGTTGGTCTAATTTTATTGAAACTAGTCTTTTCTCTGTGTTTGGAAGTCCATAAGCAAATTTCTTCATCTTCAGAGTTCTGAAATTTTTGCAGATAGATGTCATCTTTCCTTTTTTCACAATTTCTGATACTGTATGTGTCTTTTTAATTAGAAAATTTATCTTTTGTCAACTCCAAGCTTTTCCTTCTTCTTCTTAGACTTTTGCTTCTCTTCGCTCTGTTCATTGATCTCTGGAAGCTACTGCTTTCTATAAATTACATTTTTTTTGGATCTGTACTCTATGCCTCTTTTTATTTTTACTTGTTTTTTTTTTTCTTTGTACTTTGTGCTTTTGTGTGGTAAAATAGTTCTTCCACTTGATGTTTTAGATGAGTCATTAAGGTTTTAGTTGAAGCAATTCTATATTTTTTTCAGTTCTGCAACCGAATTTTTCAATTTTGATTTTAAAAAAAAACTTACTCAAACTCCTGTTGTATAGATTTATGCATTTTTGTGGATTTTTATCTAGCTTTGTTGTTGTTGTTGTTTGTTTCTGGATTCAAGTGCCCTCATTAGGAAGGGGTCTGACCCACTGTTGGGTCTTCCTCCGCACTCCTGTTTCTCCTAACTTGTGGTCATTCATTTCATGATGTCCGTCTGTGGCCTGGCTTTCTCTAGCATGTCCAGGGCAGGTGATCGTCAGGCTGATGAGGCTCTTGAGCAGTGGTGCATTGAAAACTCAGAAGGAGGGCCTGAAGGACTGCAGTCTTCTCTCAGTGCTGAGAGCAGAGTTGGGGTGGTGACAGCAGCTCTCAGCATGCCTCAGGGAGCCAGCAGCTCAGCATATTGGGCCTGCTCAGTGGTCAGATGTCTCCTCCCCTGTCACTGATCCTAGGTCCTCCATCTGCAGAAGCAAGTCTCACAGAGCAGCAGCCGCCCACTGCCCTGGCCTGCCTGGGCCCCTTGCAGTCGGAAACCTCAGATGTGAGTGGGCTCCTCTTTAGGTTCAGCTCTAGGGCTACTTCCACCTTCATTCTCTTTTTGCTTCATGAAGACTTATTGTGGCAGGGAATCTGTTGACAGAAGGTATCAGAAACATGGACCCAGACTGCCATCTTCTCAGAATTCCTTCTTGATGCTACTTAATATTTCGGTTGTCCGGTGGCTAAATGTAATCACACTGCAACTGATGACTCACCCCCAACTCCGATCTCAGGGCTGACAGGACCAGGTCTGCCTCAAGGACCTGAGAAGAACAGGGCCCAAAGAGACCACCACATTCTCCCCCAGGGAGACAAGGTAGGACAAGTGCGTAGGGCCAGAAATGGAAGGGGAATTCTGGTAGGCAATGTCCACTGCTGACTTCCTAGGACACTGGTCAGAAAGGGCTGAGGATGGCTCCTGTTCAGTGGGATTTGTCCCAGAGGACACGCAGAGTAACGGTGGGGAAGGAATGGGACAACTGGTTGTCCTGATAAGGCTAAAATCAGAGGGACAGGAAATGATGCTTATTCTTCAGGCCCACTCCCCAGGCAGAGAATAGTTGGCAAGAGCATTTCCCTGAAGTGAATTTTCCTGGAGTAGTTACCCTGCTATCCTGCTAGAAGACCCTCTTAAGGCACACAGGCGAAATAGATTGGCTAGACATTTGGAATCCAAAACTTGGCCATCTCTCCTCTCTTGAAACACAACTCACAGAGTTTTCTGGTTGCTGGACAGGATTGAGAAATGTAATGTACTTGGAGAGAGGATTTAAGTTCATTGGGGAAGAATAAATAGATCCTTCTCTCCTCTCTCTAAGACTTAGGCAGCCTCCCTCTAAAGCTTATCTAAGAAGAGAGCCAAATGCTTTTATATCACACTGATAAAAATCAAAAGTTAAGGAACCACATTTGCAATAGAAGTTGAAGGAGACCCAGATGATCTCCACAATCTGTCCGCACAGGTCCTGCAGGTCTTGTGGCTCTAAAGTGAGTGAACTGTTGAGTCTTCTGACTCTTATGTGCCTTTATCTGCACTGTGGGCTAAATATATGGAGCTGTGTAGGGTGAGAGTCCTCTTCTCCAGAGCCTCCCTAGTGGGGAAGGTGATGTAGGGTGGGGCAGGCAAGAAACACAGAGACTGAAGTAAGTGTAATGTAAAAGCAAAGCATGGCATCCAGAGGAGAGAAGGAGTGCCCAGCCCACCCAAGACATCCTGACTGTGGGAGGGGGAGGTTAGGGAGTGTCCCCAGGGAGATGCTCTGAGCCTCCTGGGGAAGCCAGGTCTGCACCTAACCGCCATCTTCCCTATTGATCAGGGAAATAGGGATGGGTAAGAGGAGATAGCAGAGGAAAGTAAGACCAGGACCCATGAAGGACCTCATTCTAGCCCTCAGGAGAGAACATTTTCCCTTGATAACCTAAATAGTCCATGGCCCGAGAGAACCTGTGCTTTTATCTGCATCTAACCTGTGATGTCACCCATAGGGAAGAAAGCAATCCAGATGAAGCAAATCTGACCCACCATTCCCAGTTCTACCCTCAACTTCTACCTCTTCATAGAACCTGGTGGGTTTGGTCAGTGTTTAAATCCACCCACATGGGTGACTGGGAGTGGTGGGCCAGAAGACAAAGAGTTTAAAAAGCCAGGTGCACCCAGCAGGCTCCAGGGTAGAACTGGCCAAGAATGGTTGGTAGAGCCAGGATTTCAGGAGGGGGGAGTAGGTTGGAGCAGAGGCAGGAGTGTCTGCGATGATGCACACATGAGCTGAGAAGCTATGGCCAGGCAAATGACTAGGGGTGGAACAAAACGACTGGTGGGCTCAATGGCGGCTCCGTCAAACACTCAGGTGGATTGGGAGGAGCCAATCCCAGGTATCCAATGCTTTCCAAAGATTGATTTTCCAAAGTTCCTTAAACTTATAAAAGCCATTGGAAAGACCCTATATATTCTTGAGTTCCCAATAAGATTTTCCAAAGCTGAGAAAAATATTCCCATACCTTGGAGCTTCTGCTCAGTGTCCTGGAAGGATGGGTCAGTAGGTGAGAATCACTGACACAGATCTCCCCCTCTGCCTCCTCTCCCCCCACCCCACCCAATGCCTAACTGGAGTCTAATTGGCATACAGTGAATTGCACATACTGAAAGATTAGACTAGGATAAGTTTTGCCTTATGTAACCATCACGCAATCATCATGCTCTTTTGTGATTACCCATCCACCCATCTCTAGGCAACAAGTGCTCTTCCTTCTGTCACCACACATTAGTTTACATCTCCTATAGTTTGATGTAAATAAAGTCATGCTTTGCATGTATTTTGTGTGTGGCATCTTTCACTAAGCATGATTATTTTGAGGTTCTTCCACATCTTATGTATTAATGGGATTTTGCATTTTATTGCTGAGTAGTATTCCATTGTATATATCTACCACAGTATATTATCTATTCACCTGTTAATGGGGATTTGGATCATTTCTAATTTGCGGGCAATACAAATAAAACTTCTGTGAACATCAAGCACAAGTGTTCCCGTGTTTTCTTTTCTCTTTGGAAAATATCTAGGAGCTGATCCTGTGGTAAGTGTAAATTTGACTTTTTATGAAAGTTTGTCAAAGCTGGGCACAGTGGCTCATGCCTGTAATACCAGCAGCTGGGAGGCTGAGACAGGAGGATCATAAGTTTGAGACCAGTCTCAGTAACCTAGTGAGTTCCTAAGCAGCTCAGTGATATGCTGTCTTAAAATAAAAAATAAAAAGTAAAAAACAAAAAGCTGGGGACATGGCTCAATGGGCTAAGCACCCCTGGATTCAATCCCTGGTACCAAAAAAAAAAAAAAAGAAAGAAAGAAAGAAAGAAAAGAAAAGAAAAGAAAAAGAAAGAAAGAAAGAAAGAAAGAAAGATAGAAAGAAAGAAAGTGAGCTTTGTCAACTGCTGTCCTATGTTTTTCCATTTGACATTCCCGTCAGCAGTGTGTGAGAACTCTATTTCCTCATCAACTCTTGCAGTAGTTAGGATTTTTCATTTTCTCCTTTTTAACAGGCATGTAATGGTATTTAATTGTGTTTTTAACGTGCATTTTCCTAATGACAAATGATCCTGAGTACCTTTTCCTGTTTGCTTGTGATCTACATGTCTTCTTTGGTAAAATGCCTGTTAAAATATTTTGTCCATTTTAAAACATGGTGCTGCTTATTTTATTCCTAAGGAACTTTAAGATTTATTTATATATTATAGATAAATGTCCTTTATATAATTTGAAAATATTTTCTCCCAGCCTTTGGCTTGTTTTTTTTCACTATTACCAACATCAGCAGAAGCTTTTGATTTTAATGTAGTTCAATTTATCAACTTATTTCCTTTATGATGATACTTCTGGTGTCAAAGATAAGAAATATTTGCCTGACCCAGGCCATAAGTCATTTTAAGTCAATTTGGAATTCAAGTCCTGTCCAAAAATTAGAACTCTAATGCATTATTTAGGGGGAAAAATCCCAAATTCTTTGATTTGTTTTTATTTTTTATTTCTGAAATCACTGCATTCCCCTGTTTTGGGGGCTGTCACCCAGAGTTACTGCCTCCCAGAGGCTCTGGACACCCCAGGGTTTCCAGGGACAGTGTTGTCTCAGGAGGACTGCGACAGGGTCACCGTGGACCCTGGGCTTGCTCTCCTCTGCTGCCCCCTCCCATCCCCACGTGCCCGGTCATCAGGGAAGAGTAGCCCATGGCAGGGTGTCAGTGTGATGTGTCCTTCTTGGATTTCCCTGGTGGGCACTTCCTTCAGATTCCAAGAGCAGGAGGAGACAAAGTGGGCTCCCTGCCACACGTAGGCCCCTGGGACTCCTCAGAAAGGAGAGTGGCTCCACTATTCCAGAGCACAGGCTCTGTGCCTTAATCAGCTCCCAGGAACCTCGCCCTGACTGTGAAGATGAGCTTTACTGTCCTTACTTCATAGCTAAGGACACAGTCTCGGGATGTGGCACAATCTGTCCAAACTACCCCGAGATTAAGTGGCTGGGCTGGAACTTGAACATGCGTCACTTTAACCATGTATCATTCAGACAAAGGGATATTTATTTAGCAATCACCCTCAAGGGCATCCCTGTATTCTCTGTGACTGTGGTTTTCTCTCTGGTTTCTGATGGGGGCCATAGGGGAGCATGGAGACCACCTGCACCACCCACCTCCAGAGCAGCTGAACACATACCAAGAACCTGGGCTGTGGAATCAGAAAACTAAGGTTAAATCCCAGTCTCACAGTATCAGCTGTGTGACCTTGAGTGAGCTTCTTGATGTCTCTGAGCCTCAGACTCCTTGTTAGGTAGAAAATAAAGAAAAGAAAATTGATATGGGCAGCCCTGCTGCTTGAAGACATCTCCCCTGAAGCTCCTGCAATGGAAGTGGGGTGCACAGATACAGATACAGGGGGGAGCCAGGCCAAGCTGTGATTTGGCCATCTGCCAGTTTGGAAATGGCAAAAATATCACCACTGGACAAGAACTGTCAGCAACTGATATGAGTCGTTGTGCTGGAGAAGAGTTGAACTCAAGAGAGATTTTGAAAAATAAATCTTCCTACTCAAGGTGATCATGTAAATAAAACTCCTAAAACCTAAGAGAAAATCTACTGCTAAGAAAGATTGACAGTTGTGAGCTGAACCCACTCTGGATGAAATAAAAATAACAGATAATGTGAAAATTACATATGTACAGGTAGGTTTAGGATTCTCAAAGAGATAAAGAAATGTCATCATGAATAAGAGAGAATTTCACAGAATTAAATTGGCAAAACTAAATAGGACCAGTGGGTATTAAAAGAGAACAAGTTGAATCCTAGAAATGTAAACAATAGAATATTAACATGAAAATACAAATGGAAGCCACTTTAGACTGGAAGTTGTTGAAGAAGGGATCATTAACTGAAAGGCAGTGGACATAAACTGATTTGGAACTTAGCACACAGGGAGACTTTGAAGTGTGTTAAATAGACTGTTAGAAGTAAAGAAGAAAGAAAAGAATGGAGCAATTAAGTATACCTATTAAACAGTAAAACAAGAAAACATAGATGTAAGGCTTTCATGACTAGATTAGGCAACAGTTTCTTAGCTATGTCACCAAAAGCACAAACCACAAAAGAAAAAAAAAAGAGATAAATCGAAAATCACTAAATTTTAAAAATCTTTGTGCTTCAAAGGACATCATTAAAAAAAAATAAAGACGGCCCATAAAAGGGGGGAGAATTTTTGCCAATATCAGTTAAAAATTTGTATGTACAATACTCGAAGTGCTCCTACAACTCAGTAATAGAAAGATAAACACCCAATTAAAAAATTGGCCAAGGATCTGAACAGACATTTGTCCAAAGAAGATATACAAATGTCCAAAAGGACATGAGAAGATGGACAATGGGATAAGCCATCGCCACACTGAGACACCACTTCACACCCACTGGCAGGGCTAGAGTAAGGGCAGTGATGAGAAGTGTTGGTGAGAATCCAGGGGAAATGCAGGTCTCATACTCTACCGGTGAGAAGGTAAAGTAGTGCAGCCCTTTGGAAGTAGCCCAGCAGTTCCTCAACAGATGAAACACGGAGCTGCATGTGGCCTAGAAAGTCCACTCCTAGGTTTATACCAGAGAAACACAGATGCATGTATCCACGCAAATAACCTGTACATGAATACAAGTTTACAGCATCACTCAGAACCGCCCCAAACAAAGACAGTATGATTCTTTGCCAATTGATAAGTGGACAGATCATAGGTGCTATGGTCACACAATGGAATATTATTTGGCAATAAAAAGGAATGAAGTTCTGACACATGCTATAGATGCATGAGCCTTTAAGACATCATGCTTAGTCCAAGTAGGGAGTCATGACACATCACATATTGGGGGATCCCATTCATAAAAGTACCCACGTATAAGGAGAATTCATGGAGAAAGTCAATTCGGATTGCCTAGAGCTAGGGTGGAAGGGTCAAAGAGAAATGAAGAGTGGCTGCTAATAGGTTTGGGGATTCTTCACAGGATGATGGAATATTCTAAAAATAATTGGGATGATGACTGCACAAATCCATTAATATATTAAAAACACTGAATTGTACTGTTTTTAATGGGTACAAAACATTGGGTGAATTGTTTTGTATGTGAATAATATCTTTATTTCTTATTTAAGAGAATAAAAATAAGCATATTAGTGTAACAATTAGTCTATAGCTTCCAAACTGGTGAATGACAAAATGGAAAAAATAAAGAAGCAAAAAAAGCAAGGATATTTAAAATTACCTGTTAAAGTTAAATCTAAATATATCAGCATTCTTGGGTTTAAAATCACCTATCAAAAGAGACAGCATTAACTACTATTACTGATATAAATAATACAAATCAAGCTTTTTGTTCATTAAAGACATCCTTAATACAAAGTCAAAGAGAATATTTTCAAATAAAGAGTTATTGCTTGCCCACCAAGCAATAACTATAAATACAAATCAAAAGAGAGAAAGCTTTGTGGCATTTTCCATATGAGCACATTGAATTTAATGGGGGGGGAATTATTAGTGTAAAAAAGGGCCCTATGTATTGATCAAGTATTCCACCAAGAAAATATAACCATCCTGAGCATACAAGGCATGATATATTCATACAACAGAGTACATCACAGCAATTAAAATGTATGAGATAGATCTTAAATGCATCAACATTGATAAATCTGAATAATGTGTTATTGAGTAAAAAAGCAAGACATATCTCAAAACATAAAGAATGACACTTTTATGTAACTATTATCTGAGTTCTAAAACATGGAACAATGTATATTGGATATGGATAAATAAATATTCCATAATTTTATAATTTTATGACATATTTAAATAAATGCTTGGATCTCTTTTTCTGCTCTTTTTATATAGGAATTTCAGGGATAGAAAGGGGGTGACTTATCACTCCCTACAGAGTCTAAATCTGTAGTTTTCACCGTTGCTGTCGGATGCCCACAACATCCCTGGTCTGCTGTTCTGTATGTGGGATAAGAAGATGGACGAGATCCAGTCCCTGCCTTGAGGGGTCTCTCAGGCATCAGGGTGACAGATGGAGAGACAAAGTGCAGAGAAAGCACACTTCTTCCTCCCCGTGGGCTTTCTGGAGGAGGTGCCTTCTACAGAGAATGTTCATGGAGGAGGGTCTCTCTAGGCCAGGTGCTGGGCCAGCCTGCCATGAACCACAGTGCCCAGTCAGACCAGCAAGGGGCAGGCGAGAGCCATATGAAGTTCTGTGTGTGAGTTTCAGGTGCAGGTAGCAGGGGCGAGGGAGACATCTAGCTAGAGAGATGGGCAGGGGCAGATCACCAGGGACTACAGGGACATGCCAAAGAATTGGAACTTGAACCTAGGAGGAGAGTGGAATCTCCTTGGGGTTGGTATCAAGAGTGTGGCCAGAACTGTGTCTTACCTCCATCACTCAGGTTCAGACCCAGAGTTGAGGAGTGATTTCAAGAGATCAGGAGGGTCTGAAGTGGAACCTGGGGTTGGAGAAACACGTAACGATGAGAGGACTTAAGGAGATCAGCTAGATTGGAGCTTGGGTGACTTCCAAGGAGGGGTGGTGGATGGTCTGGGGATAGTTAGGCAGACAAGTGGAGAAAATCATGCATTCATTTTCTGATGCTTCACAGTCCTGAGGCTCCTGAGGAGTGGGGACCCCCTTCATTCTCATGGGTGTGGACTGTGCAGTGTATTCAGGTCGGGGACAGAAAGCACGGCGAGAAGTCATTTGTACATTATTTCAGCTTGTGGCTTTTGGATACTTCCTTGTAATAATTATCTCGAATTCACATTATCTACCTTATGACAGGGAACACTGACATGGGGATCGCAGCGTGAAGTTAAGCAACGTTGAATTGTATTGAAATCAGAGGATTGCTAATGTGCATCCCTGGCATTTCAGCAGTATCGAATCTGATTCTGTCACATTTACAAGGTACCCTGAGCTGGGATCCAGAGGCGGCGTGTTATCATCGCCTAACATGGTGTTCCTTAATTATCAGCACTCACACTTCCTGCAGAGCAGATTGGAATCGCTAGAAATAGCACAAACTTGAAAATTAGCGTTTTTCTCTTAAATAATCAGGGTGCTATATTTATAGTTTTTATGGGACTGGCATCTTAACGAAGGTAAACTAATTCCACACTCAAAGGTGAGGTCGTTTTCTCTGCCACCTTTACTGTGTGATTCTTCCGTTTTCTGGGGGCTATTTTTTCCATCTCTCAAAATTTCTGTAGCATGCTTAATTCTCTCCACATCCCACCCCTCTCCCCAAGGGGTGTTTCTGCACTTGGCTTGCCCTTGTGATCATTCACTATGTGAGCAAGGAGCCCCTGATCAAGGGAAGGTTCTGCTTTTCTTTACAGTGACTCACTGGCCTGTGACGTTGCAACGCTTGATCACATGAATTGCACAATTTTTAAATTCTGACGAAAGCCCAAATGCCTTGTCTAGGTCACTGAATTTTAAGTCAAATATTAACTCCTGCCCATCAACTGGCAATTGGGTGCAAAAGGAATAAAAGAGGAGGAAGAAACTTCAGCAAGGTCTAATAGATGGATAAAATTCTGTATGGTCCATGGCACAAAGGTGACACTTACAAAATCAGTATCTGGAGGTTCCCTCTCCAACTGGGGCTTCATTCTTCCTCTGTGCTCACCGTGTCCTGCATCATAGGCACAAGACACCTTCTGGGGAGCCCTATGCAGAAACCCAATATGGATCTCCTTACAGATCCCTGCACTGGAGTCCTCCACCCCCACTACTCACACATTAAAAGTGACATCTTGCATTTGGGTGGATAACGCCCATCTTATCACAACTTTTGAGCTAATTAATTCTCCATTATAAGTACTTGGTGTGTAGCATACTAGTGATTCTCAGGGAGTGTGAAGAGAGGATATGAGGAACTCTTAGTACTGGGGAGAGAAAGGTATTCTGGGGCTTGCAGGGCTCCCTGAGCTACGCGGTGCACAAGGCCAGGCCTGGAGAATGGCGCAGCAGGACTGTCCACATCAGTTATGAGGCGCTCCCCCATTAGACTTCTTTGCAATAGTGATAGGTTCTTTTTGGCAAAGACACTGTAAACTTGAAGAAATGAGTATAAGTAATACATCTTTGTTTTTGCAGCACTGTAGCTGTGCTCAGAGCATGACAGTTATGGGTGTTTGGTAACAGAGAGAAAGAGACAGAGAAAGGAAGTGGGAAAGAGAGAGAAATTGAGAATTCTATAGACTTTCAGACTTAGGAATCTAGAACCTAGAAGGGCTGGGTACCATCTGAGAGGACACTGAAATCTGCTTTCAGTCAAAGTGGGGTTTCTTTGCCTTCAAATCATGGAGGCTTTAGCTCTCTGGTCTGCAAGGCTGCATGGTCAGACATGGTCTCTCTGAAGGTGGTAGACATTGTAGGTGTTAGTCCCTGGCCTATGATCTCAGGGCTTCGCACAGGGTATCATGACCCAGAGGGGAGCCTGTGGTGAATATTGGCTGCTTTGCCACTTACTGTCATGCACTCTTCCAAGAAATGTTACCTCATTTCACCTTTGGAAAAGTTCTCCTCTCCACTCTTAGGCTAGGTGCTGTGAGCAGCAGGAATATCTTGGACTCGGGTAGACCTGTGCTCAGGCTTGGCCAGTTGTGGCATGGCATGCCCCTGGCCACTGTGAATGGCAGCAATGGACGAATGACCCAATCCCAATCTGAGACACTCAAACACAACCTTGCCATTGGCTGGGGCTCTTGAGAAAGAAGGCCAGATCCAAATTGTCATAAGCATAAAAAATGATGCTCAGAGACTTCTGGTACCATGGAGTGAAGAGATTGGAGACTCTTCTGTTCAAAACGAGAACATGCAGCACATGTTGTAAAAAACAACCATTCCAAAGGTCTGGAAATTGACCAGAGGCAACATATTGAGCAGTGTTTATTCTTGCAAAAACTGCTGAGGATACAGATATCTTGCCTGGGACGGCTCTTGTTCCTGGTTTCCTGTCCCCTAAAATTAGTTGTTAGAGGTGGGATGGGTCATGAACACCAGCAGCTTAGTCACAACTGGGAAAATATTTGCAAATTATGCAAAGGATTTTTATCCAAAATACCCAGAGAACTCTTTCAATTTGATAAGGCAAAAACATTTGAAAATAGCCAGAAAATTTGAATAGATATTTTACCAAAGAATGTATATGAATGACTAATACACATTTAAAAAGGTGCTCAACTTCACTGGTCACTAGGGAAATGCAATTTTAAAGCACAATGAGCTCTAATTATACACCCACTAGGATGGCTATAATGAAAAGAACAAAGTCAAATGCTGAAGATGGTGTTGTTAAAGAGAAACCCTTTCATGGTGTTAGGGGAAAGGTAGATTGGCATAGCTACTTTGTAAAACAGTTGGCATTTAAAAGAAAAATTGAGCATGAACTTCTCATATGACCTGAAAAGTCCATTTTTAGATATCAACCCAAGAGAAATGAAAATGTACATCCACACAAAGACTTGCACACAAATTTTCATTGCATTATTTATAATAGACCAAAGTAGAAACAATCTAAATGTACATCAGCTGGTGAATGGGTAGGCCAAATGTAGTTTATCAATGCAGTGAAAAATCATTTACCAACAAAGATAGAGGATATTTTGTTGCATGTTATGACAGGGTGAACCTTGAAAACATGTGCTAAGTGAAAGAAGCCAAACACAAAATGTTGTTATATAATTCCATCTATAGAAAATATTCTAACAGGAAAAATCTATTTCAACAGAAAGCAGACCAGTGATTGCTTGAAGCTGGGAATGGGAACAAGGGTTGATTATTGACAGGCACAAGGAAACTTTTTGGAGTGAGGGATAAATTCTAAACTTGGATGATGGCAATGGTTGCACAATTCTATAAATTTATTAAAATCATCCTACATTACAGTTACAATGAGTTAATTTTATGGAATACAAATAACAACCTAGTAAAGCTGTCAAAAACAGAGATGCCTGGCTTCTCTAAGTGGTCAGACACATGCAAATTAAAGGATCCAAGAAATCAATTTGTTACCTCCCAGATTTACAAAAATATTAAAGAGTAAAATTATGTATCAGTGGTAAATATTGAGGAAAACAAGAATAATATTTTAACTTTTTATAGATAAACATAGAAATAACTATTAAAATTAAAACATCTATATTCTCTGGCTGTGGAATCCTTCCTTGAAATGAACACACAGCATTTAAGTATATATTTTAAAAGATTTCATTGCAGCATTGTGTTTAATAGGAAAAATTTAAAAAATCACCTGGAAACAAAAGGAATGTCCATTAATGTGGAATGAATAAACAGTGATGTACCCAGAATATGGCTTCAGAATTCAGTTACTGTATATGAAAGATGAAGCAAGTTGGTGTGGTGGAATGAGGTAGGTGCACAATCCCTGGGAGTGCTGGACCAGAAGGGTCTCTAGGTTGAGCTTCCTGGGACAACCAAGTTGAGTTTCCAGGAAACCAGCACAAAACTGACCCATTTTCTGGCATAATCAACATTGATAATAGATTATAATTATTGTTCTTAATGATTTGTAAGATCATACAAGTAAGAGGATTATACTTCTCCACCCTACTAACATAAAGTCGGGCCACATGATTTATTTTAACCAAAGAAATGACAGTGGAGTGATGTGTGTCAGTCCAAATAAAAGGTTTCATTTCCTCTGTAGGGTTCTTCTGTCTTTCCAATCTATTGCAATGATGAGAAGTCCTAGATAGGAGCTGTTTCTTCAGCCTGGATACCAGAATGGCAAAGACAGAGGAGCAGAGGTCAATCAAACCCATAGCCAAAGTGTAGCTTCAGGGAAAAATCATTCTTTGTCTTTAACCATCAATTTTTTTTAAAGCAGCATGATCTAACAAAACCTGGTCAATTAAACTGGTGATTCTTGAAGCTGCAACCTTAATTGCTGGATCTAAGATGTACAGCAGTATTTTTGAAAACAGCAAATAATTGCCCTGTGCCCTGACTCTTACTATCCATGAAGCTAGACATGTCACTAGGATTCCTTGGACAGTCCATATAGCAGCCTCTCTGATTGCAGCTGTCAAAGAAGCAACCAAAACAAAATTCATCCACACATCTGACTTCCAAATCTATCCTCAAATACCCGTTCAGTACGAGGACTCAGGTCCAGGGGAAGCAGGAGAGGCAGTCCTCGGCACTCAGGAAGATACATCCCAACAAGATTAGAATGCAGTTTCGTGAGCTCACCTGCAACACCTGCCACTCATACCATGGACCATCATTTAGGTTTTAAAAAGAGAGTTGACCCTCATCACTCTGGCTGTGCTCTTCAGATGGCGTTTCACACTAGGAAAAGGCTATCAAAGACTAATGGGGCATGCCCAAAGAACCTAGCAGTCAATCACAGGGGCTCTTATTAGCTAAAGTTGGGGAGAATTGAGTACTAAAACTAATAATAACTGCAAAAGGTAAAAATGTAAAAAATGCATGCGTGTGGATTTTAAGTATACTCAAATGATGTTAATGAAATAATGGATTAAGGCGATCAATTCCCAGCAGCACTGGGTAGAAGGCTTTGGGGAAGTTCATAATGGATGGATAGGCTGCCATCACCTGCAGCACCAATCTCTCTATCCCTGGAAGTAGGACAGCCAGATGTAGTGCAACAGGAAGCCAAGAAAGCTGAATCTAAATTCTATCAAGCCTCTGGCTCCAATTGCTAGTTTACAGGAAATATATAGCAGGTAGAGGTACATGTTAATTGACATCTTGAGGATGTGATTAGCTTTATTCAGCATGTGGGAGATTCCTTTGAGAAAATGAGTAGTTCTCTTAAAAAAAAAAAAAAAAAGGAAGAAAAAAGGAAAGGGAAAAAGTCCTGTTTAAAAGGGAAAAAAGCAAACTATTATGAATGCAAAGTGACCTAAGAGAAACATCAATCAAAACTTGAGGACCTTCTTTAGAACCTGAAAAGTATACCAAGTAAAAAATTCTTTTTTAGAATTTTTTTTTAAATTTCCCTATATTTAACAGTAGGGAAATTCTGAATCCACAGTATTGTATGACATTAAACAATTGGTTATTTGGTGAGGTATGCTAGGTACTGTGATTACTTTAAACCCTTCATCTGTTAAATATATATGGTGAAGTATTAATGGGTAAAATGCTATGATATCTGAAATTCGCTGTGAAATACTCCAGGTCCCACCAGAAAGACAGGAAGGGGGGGTGTATTTGGATTTTGTTGTTATTTTTGCTGCTGCAACATGTAAGTAATTAATTTAGTGGCTTAAGAGAACCACATATTTACTATCTTGCAGTTTTGTAAGCTGGAAATCTGACATGGGTCTCCCTGGGCTAATATCAAGGTATTGGCAGGACTGTGACTCTGTTTTTCTTTGGGAAAATGGGGGAGAATCCACTCCTTGCCTTACCCAGGTCCTCGAGGACCCAGTTCACAGCCCCCTTCCTCCACTTTCAGTGTCAGCAAGGTTTCATTTCTTGGGTCCTTCTTCAATAGTTAATAATCAGGAAAATTTCTCTGATTTTAAGGATTCACATGATTGGATTGGGCCCACCTGGGCAATTCAGGATAATCTACCAATATTCAAGTATTTTAATTTAGGCATATTTGCAAAATATCTTTTGCCCTGTAATGTAGTGTATTCACAGAAGATTTGCATGTGGACATCTCTATGGGGCAGCCGGTGAAAATAAGGGTGGAGTGGGAATTATTCTGTTTATCACAGGGGGAATTAATAGGAAAAGATTTATAAAATGTAAATATTGATAGTTGTTGGAGTTGGGTGATGGATACATGTGAGTTCATTCTATTTCACTCACTTCTTTTGTGTATGTATGAAAATCCCATAATAAAACCTACAAAAAATGGGTTAGGTCTACTGCAGCTGACTGCACACAATTTGTACAATGGATTATAAAGTAGGAAAAGTAAACTTCAGAGAAGTATAAGTAAGAAAATTCCCATTTCATAAAATACACAGTGACTTAACTTCTGCATATTTGTTTGTTGGTCTATCTATTTATCCTTTCTTTCGATCTCATTTATCTTTGTATGATGAAGTGAATCTAGAGAAAACTAGGCTAGGATGTGTGGGCAAGCTTTAGCATGTTGGTGATGTAAGATGTGTGCATTGGAAGAGGAGGGAGGAGAGCAAAACCCAAAAAGAGTTCAGTGAAAAGTCACTTGAATTAAAAAGGCCCCTTTATGAAACATTCGCAAATGGAAATGTATAAATGTATATTTACATATAGAGATGCATGTGTGAACAGCTCTGGTTATCTCAGCTTTAGTTTTCTCGGGGTAGAAGGTATGTTGCATGATTGAAATTTCTGCCTCTTCTACTTTATGGTTTGAAAATGCTTTGCAATAGACACATTTGCTAAAAACAGAACAAAAAAAATGAAGAAAATAAAAATTATTTTAATTGTGGAGAATAAAAGAGATGCGAGTGAATATTATAAACAATCTTAGCTCCGTGGGTGTAAACTGCACCCCTGCATCCTCCTCCTCTCTCACCTCCTCAGCAGGGGTACAATTAAAATATCAACACTGGAGATAATTCTGTGCATTTGAGAGGAAGGGAGTGAGGTAGGATATCTCCAAACTTTACACTTTGTTAGAAAATACAAGCAGGTAAAGAGAGATGAAAAAAACTTTTGAGCAAATATTAAAATAATGCATATAATATCCGTCAAATCAGCAAAGGGAGGAAAGGGGAGGGTGAAGAGAAGTGAAACAATCAAAGCAGTAGGGGTGTTTTAGTTGGCTTTTCTGCCACTGTGACCCAAAGACCTGACAGGAACAATTAGAGGAGACCAAGTTTATTTTCGGGCTCATGGTTTCAGAGGTCTCAGTTCATAGATGGCCAACTCCCATGCTTTGGGCCTGAGGTGAGGCAGAACATCATGGTGGAAGAGTGTGGAGGAGGAAAGCTGCTCAGGACATGGAACCAGGAAGCAGAGAAAGAGAGAGAGCTCCACGCAGCAAGGACAAAATGTAAACCACAAAGGCAGGCATGCCTCAGGGACCTACCTCTTCCAGCACACCCTACCTGCCTTCAGTTACCACTTAGCTGATCCCTATCAGAGGATGAATGCACTGATGAGGTTGAGACTCTCATAACCCAATCCTGTCACCTCTAAACTTCCTTACATTGTTTCACACATGAACTTTCAAGGCATATCTCATACCTAAAACATAACAGGAGCATGGGGTAAAGTTTAGAAAAGAGAAGAAATTAATGTTTAAAATGTTCGTAATCAAATGTCTGAAGATTTTCAATTTAGCTCTTAAAACACAGGGACTAAAAATTTTAGAAAATGTAAAATTCATTTATCTAGTGTTTAGAGAGTCAAAAAATTAGTAAAGTCAATGTAGAAAGCTTAAAATTAAAGGATGGAAAGAGCTTGTTAGGAAAACATTAGCGGAAGAGGGCTATTCTGTTTTACAAAATGGAAATTAAGGTGCAAAGTATTAAGACTCTGCATGACAAATGGTATAATTCATTGAGAGAGAGTAAGTGTGACCTGGAACTATGAGTAACATGTCCCAGAAGGACAGGATTACAAGGAGAAATGGACAACTCCACCCTGGTGGCAGGTGTTTATACAGAGCTGTCCCACTGGTGGATTGAGAAGAGAAAAATTAGTCCCTGGCTCTAGGACCCAGGAGATCCTTGCAGGAGGGCACAGGTATAGGGCTAGGGTGGCTGGAGGTGATGGGGAGACAGGAAGTCCATTTCCACTCATTCCTAGGCACCCATCAGAGGTCATATAAGCCTCAAATTTGACCTTTGCCCTGACTTCATTCTCCTGTGTCTCAGGAAAAAAAAAAAAAATCTGTCGTCCTGTAGTCTAAGGAGGTCAGCCAAGTCCAACTCAAAGTCAAAGCAGATTTTGGAATACAAATTGAAAACATTTGCTAACCAAATACATTTTTTTCAAGTGTATGTAAGTTTTGGACCAGGGACTGATAAGGAATGCTTCATTCTGAAATGAAAGATTGAAAGAGAAAAAAAGCAATATTAACATGAATGATGTTTTCTCTGTGCTGTTAACAATCCTTGTGAGTGAAACCCAAATGCTGGAGCGATTCCTCACTCTACAAACAGCTTTCTCACTTTGCAAAATGGTTTGCCACAGGGCGCCTTTGCGTAATGAGCTCCTTGGTGCATTCTCTGCTGGGCACCTATTTTCCGGGTGCAGCCTGAGGCAGTTCTGGGGCATGGAATCCTTCATAGGAAGGCACTCCTAGCTGATGGGCTTCCCTTCTTGTAACACTTTTGTAGCTGGAAATGAAACTATAGCCAGGGGCATTAGGCTGCCAGTGTGTACCAGGCTGCAACCTCCAGGTGGTGCGAGGGAGAGTCAGGAGGCCACTAGTGATCCAGTTCCCATCCCTGAACTACACAGTGCCAGGGTTATAAATCCAGTGCCTGAGCATGTGCAATAAGGACACTGGAGAGGGTTATGGTTATAATGCCAATCTTGGACTTCAAAGCTAGGTCAAGGGGGTAAACATTCCAGGAAACCTTATGAGCTGGAGAGACTTTCAGCAGAATGGCGAGGCTGCACATCTGGCCTCATGTAATAAGGTTTAAAGTAAAGGGATAGCATAGCCCACTGTAGAGAAATAAGAACATACAGACAAGTCAAAGGACAGGAAAATCACATAATGCCATATATAAACAGAGTCACTCCCTGAATCTGAGTTCTGATCTGTGGATTTAACCAAATGAGAATTAAAAACATTTTCCAAAAGAAAATGGTGTCTGTACCGGATGTGTGCAGATATTTTTCTTAAAATCCTTTCATCCATTTCTTCATGTTGGAATTTAACTCATCTCCTGTTCACCAGATGTACTTGTGCACCCATCTGTGCACGCTCCTCTGACCTTTGGCTTAGGATAAGCCCCCAACACATTTTCTAGGTCAAGGGGGCTGCACATTTGCCAAATTACCCCACATGGAGGTTTCCATTTGATTCTGTTCCCACCAAATATAATATCCAATTCCATTTCACCATGGCTGGACGTTTGTTTAATCTTTTCAATTTGATAAATGTAAAAGGTATCTTAGAATCTGCTCAGAGAGTGAGGTTTAAGAGCTGAGACCAGAAGCCTTTAGCAGGAGCAGTGGGGGAGAGGAGGGGAGACCCTGGAGTGAGGGAGAGGCTGGAATGTCCATGAAATAGAAGGAAGGCCAGTTTCAGGGAGGGATGCTGCCCATGTGGGTTAAGAGGGCAAACTGAGGTGCTTATTTCACCACTTGCCAGGATTTGATCTTGGACAAGTCATTTTTATTCTCTGTGCCTTCCTAGTCACATGTATGAAATAGAGCAACAGTAGCACTTGTGCCTTGAGGTTATTTTAGTTAGCTTTCTCACTGCTGTGACCAAAACATCTGACCAGAATAACTTAGAGGAGAAGTTTATTTTGGTTCACAGTTTCATAGGTTCAGTCCATGGTCGGCCAACTCCATAGCTCTGAGCTTGAGATGAGGCAGAGCATCAAGCAGAAGGTGGAGGAAAAGCAGCTAGGCCCTGGTAGCCAGGGAACAGAGATCTGCTCACCAGGGACAAAATATAAAACCCAAAGACATGTCCCAGTGACTGATCTCCTCCAGCCACACCCTACCTGCCTATAGTCACTACCCAGTTAATCCATCTCAGTGGATTAACCCACTGATTAGGTTACTTACAGCTTGTATAACCTAACCATTTCACCTCTGAACATTCTTACATTGTCTCATGCATGAGACATGGATGAGACATGTCTTTTGGGGGGGACATCTCAGATCTAAACCATAACAGAGGTTATTATGAAGATTAAGTGTACCACTGTTTATAAAGCATTTAAAACCATATCTGGAAAGCATAGGCAGAATAAAGATATTTGTTAAATAAAATAACCTTCAGTTGCGAGTCCTAGGATCTTTGCCACATTAGTTTAATCCTGATGGCAGCCCTTGTGTGGTAGGAATGATGGTCTTCCCTTCAGAGATGTGGCCATTACTGCTCAGGGGTCCATCAGGGAGGTGTTGGGCACTCAGAGCTCTTAGAGCCCAAACTGCATCAGCACAGAACTGCTTCCCAAATGGCAAACCATGCTGAAGCAAGGGACATGTGGGGCTGGAGGAGGAGACGAGGCAGCACTGAGGACATTCATGCAAGGCTGGTGGGGAGAGAGAGCTGAGGCGGTCTCCCTAAAGAGGGAGATGAGTCCAAAGCCCAAGGTCATATCCAGGGTTCATGGATGGGCTACAATAGGAAACTGTCCAGCTGGTAATAAACTTCATGTAGAGCAGAAGTCTCAGTTCTTCTCCAGTTTCTGAAGTGACTTTTTGACTAAAACTGAAATCTGATCCATATACCTCTTCTCCAAAAACTTGGCCCTTAAGTGGGAGTTTAGTATTTGAATCAGTATTAAGAAGCCCCTTTGGAAAAACAGAAATCCACTGGATTAGACAAAGGGAAATGAAGCGAAGGGAGGAGGGAGGGAGAGGAATAGGAAAGACAGTAGAATGAATGGGACATAACTTTCCTGGCCTTGTATTTGACTGCACAGCTCGGGTAACTCCACATCACGTACAACCAGAAGAGTGGGATCCCAGATAGAGTAAGTCATGCTCTATGTGTGTACAATTGGCCAAAATACATTCTACTGTCATGTATAACTAAAAAAGAACAAAGAAAAAATTTTAATAAAAAGGAAACCTCTTTTTTAAATGGGCAGCTTTGTATAAAGCAGAATGACAATCTAGCCCTCATTTTTGTCCCAAGTCCCCGTCTGGGAGGCTGAGGAGAGAGGCCAGGGGCTGTGCTGTGAAGTACTAGCTGAGGTGAGGAGAGAGGCAGGGCCAGGCCTGGCTCTGCACCTCAGGAAGGACAAGCAGGCCCTCCGAGGGACACCGTCTCCACTGGGTTCTCCCTCAGAGGTGACCAGGACACCAGCCCCCTCCTTCACAGGCACTCCAAGCAAAGCTGCCTATAGTACACGGTCTGTGAGAAGCAGTGAATTCTTGCTTCCATTTTACTTTTTCTGTATGTGGCATTATATTTTGTTTATATAAGAATATAAAGTGGGAACTAGCAGTATGTAATTGTTTACTTGATTCAATTCAATAATGAGGATAATCTGTTTTTTATTCTGTCCTCAGGGATACAGGAGAGAGGCTGGTGGCCTCTATTCCTCTCATTGCCTGTTTTTTCTAAACATCCTTTTCTAAACAGAATTGGACCACCCAGGGCCTGTCCCCATCCTTCCTATGACCCCTTATCTGAAGTGTTCTTTTCTTTCACCTCATGTTCCCCATTAGGCCACCAAAGAACAAGGGAGTGTGTGACTTTCAGGTTCTCTAGCAGGAAGCCATGCACAGAGAGGAAACTAAGGAGAAAGAGGCTTCATACAATAGTTTTCAAACTTCAGTCTGCATCAGAAGCACTTGAAGGGTCCTTCAGACACTGGTTTCCAAATTTCCTTCCCCACTATAGTTTCTAATTTAATAGCTCTGGAGTGTGCAGGGTAATTTGAATTCCTTGCAAATTCTCAGGTGCTGCTGATGTGTCTGGTCTGGTCATCCACAATTGAGAACCATTGACCTAACCCTGCCTCCAGGTACTCTTAGGAGCAACAGGCATCTTAGTGATGAGAAACAGAAGAAGTAGTAGGAGTACTTAGGTGAGCACCTACTTATCCCCAGCCACTCAGTCCAGCATAAAGGTCATTCCTAAGGGAGGAAAGACAGGACAAGAGGTCAAACAAAGAGGTGGAGCAGGCCAACAACAAGTGCTACCTTGCTAAAAGCTCAGAGTACTTTCTCAGTACCCACTGCATGGTGCTCTGTACCTCCTCCCTGCTGTGGAAGCATAAAATGCTATGTATGCATTTTTCACCCTTTCTGTTCCATGTCTCATATCTCACCGTGAGCTCACTGAGGACAGAAATTGGATTGATCATTCATTTATTCATCCATAAAAAAGATTAACTGAACACTTACTCGTATCAGCTATTATATGTCTGATATTGTGCCTCATCAACTTGCAATATAACAGACCATCATTCTTAGGCTACCTCTCCCCTGAGGCTGGCAATACGGCTGCCAAAAGCTGGATCAACTTTCTCACAGTTTCAAGTCAGAGGAAAAGAGACTTCAGATGTCCACTCCTGCCAATGCAGGCTGGTTTTTCCCTCCAGGACAAGTCTTTCACCAAGAACAAGTTTAAAGGCTAAACAAAATACTATTTACACAACAACTTGTGAGGCTGAGGCAGAAGTATCTCAAGTTCAAGGCTGGCTTCAGCATCTTAGAAAGACCCTCAGCAACTTAGTGAGAACCTGTCTCAAAATTAGAAAAAAAAAAAAAAACAACAGACTGGGGATGCAGTTCAGTGGTAAAGCATCCCTGGGTTCAATCCCCAGTACCAAAATCAAAACTTCAAACATTGAAAAACAAACACAAACCATATATTTAAAAACAATTATTTGATGGTGTTGAAAAGCAACTAAGTTAGGGAAGGTTTCAGTGGCCAGGGTTATAGAGAAACATGAATTGTAGAAAGGTAAGCCTAATACAGCTGGTTCTGTTTTTCTTCCGGAGGTGTCTGCCAGTTTGAAAGACCAAGAGAGGCTGAGATGATCAGTAGAGCTTTAATACATCTCACAATGATGGATATGGGGACAAAAATAGGAGTTAAGAGCCCAAGATGGAGAAGAGGCCTCAAAATCATTCAAGGTTTTTTCCTGGGACTCCTAAAAAGGTACACCCTAGGTATGAAGGTAAAATAAAAATAGAACATCATTCACAAAGAAGTAAGCCTAGCTATGAATTATCTCACTTTCTGTTTGGATTTAGGTAATCTGTGCCCCTCCTAAGTTTCTGGTAGAATGAAGACTAAATTATTTTTGGAGTAATATAATATTTTCCAGTACTTCAAATTCTTTCTTCACATATTCATACATAATATCTGACATGGCAAAAAAGTTAAGCATTGGGGGCATGGGGGTAGGAAGGATAGTAGAGTGAAACAGACATTATTACCTCATGTACCTATATGACTGCATGACCGATGTGGTCCTACAGTGTGTACAATCAGCAAAATGAGAAATTTCACTCCATTTAAGTATGATTTATCAAAATGCATAAATGCATTCTACTGTCATGTAAAACTAATTAGAACAAATACAAAAATTTAAAAAAGAAAACAGGTTATGGAAAAGGGATTAAAATTTTAAAAAAGCATTAAAAAAAGACAAAAATGAAGTGAATCATGATCAAAAATTATAATATAAAATATCTGTAAGGTACCCAGTTATTGTAGACCTTAAACTCATATTAGGACATTTTAGAATATAAAAGAGATGATGAATAATTGCTTCAGAGAACTAAAAACAATATAAGAAAAAAACATTAAGTGGAAGTTCTGGAACTGAGAATATAGTAATTAAGAAATCGATTGATTTTAGCATTTGATCAGCCCAGCCCAGCCCCAAACAAAGAAAACTAGTGGAGTAGAAGATACAGATATGTCAGAAGAATATCACCAGACTGCAGTGTGAGGAGACAAAAGAACAAAAATACACACAAACTTGCACATGGTTGAAAGGTCTAACACAAGTGCAATTGGAATCCTAGGATAAGAATAGAGACACTTGGAAGAGCAATTATCTCAAGTTCAAATCACTGAGAATTTTCAAAAGGGATGAAAATACAAAGTGAAAGATTCAAGAAATTCTACAAACCTTAAATGAGATGCACATAAAGAAACCACATCGAGGCACATAAGAAACAAAAGACAAAATGGAAAATCGTCAAAGTACCTGGACAGTTGGGAAAAGAATCTTTACCTTCCAGGAGTGGGACTTCTACCAACAGCTAAAAGAGTTAGGCTAAAAGAAGACATGAATACATGTTATAATCTCTGGAGCAATAATAAAAAAAGAGAAGTGATCAAGCAAAAGTCCCAACTGTCACTTTCTTGTATAAAAACAATAACCACAGCTGGAGGAAGGGGTGGGCCAAGGTCTTATGGCCTGTACTGAGTGGCAGGCACACTCCAGAGAAGAAAGAGAGCCAGCCCCTCTTGGACCAATTGAGTAGCATAGTGTATTATAAAACTTTCCCACTGTTATGGTTTAGACGTGAGGTGTTCTGCAAAAACTCACATGTGAGACAATGCAGGAAGGTTCAGAGAAAAATGATTATGTTGTAAGAGTCTTAACCCAATCTGTGAATTAATCCTTGATGGGATTAATTGAAGTGGTAGGGTGTGGCTGGAAGAGGTGGGAATTGGGGCGTGGCTACGGGGTATATATTTTGTATCTGGAGAGTGGACAGTCTCTCTCTCTGTGCTTCCTGATCTCATGTGAGCTGTTTCCCTCTGCCACATTCTTCTGCCATGATATTCAGCCTTACCTGAATCCCCAAGGAATGGAGACTGCTGCGATGGATTAGGACCTCTGAAACTGTGAGCCCTATATAAACTTCCTCCTCTTCAGTTGTTCTCGTCAGGTCATTTAGTCACAGCAGACAAAAAGCTGACTAGAACACCCACTCTGACTTTGGGCCAGGCCATGTGACTTGCAGTTGCCAATAGAAGGAGACAGAAGTGACAGTGTGCCATTTCTGAGTGTAGGCATCAAGGTCTTGGTGCATTTTTAATCTTCTCTTTAACCTCTGCCATTGATGTGGGCACATATCCAGGCATACGACAGACACACAGAACAGTCACACCAAACCAACTGCCCTAGCAGAGGATTAGCAAATAACTAAACTGTCCCTGGAAACGTGAGCAAGTCCAGGCAAGATCTACCCTTGGCTGATCTGACTCATGCAAGCAATGAATGCTTGTTTCTGTAAGCATTGAAATGTTGTGATAGGTGGTTGTGCAGCATTGGGGCTGGAAAAAGTAGATGGTGGTTTCTGTAAGAAAGACAGTCTGTACACATGGAAGGGGCACAGTTACCAGAAGACGGACAACTGACTTTTCACAGCAAAAGCAACAGAGGCCCATTATCCTGAACTGTGCATCTCTCTTCTGCCTTGGTTGTTGTTTTAAATACAGAAGCTGAAGGGGCAATGCTTATCACCGAGGAGTAACTCCCTAAGATGGATTTCAGGATGCTGGAAGGAAAACAACCCAGCCTTCTTTAGCAGGCCAGGGTGGATTTAATGGCCAGGCAGAGTTCTTCCAAGACTCCTAATATCACCATTTAGTGGGGGTGAAAATGGGAAGTGGATGTGCTTTTAGCAGAAGGGCAATAAATTGTTTGAGAAACGATTTGCTCTTCTTCCCACCAAGGAATCTCTACTCTTAATGACCCTGTCAATAATGTCTCTTAGAAGAGACACACAGTAAGTGGCATTTCTATGGAAGTTGATGGCAAGACTCAGCCCTGAGAGCTGGTTTCTGAGAGCTAGCTGGGATTAACAAAGAGACATAATTGCAATCCAGGAGGAAGTCTCTTGTTTGAGTTGTGTAAATGTGTTACATTTCCATAGCACTTTACCCCTTTGTTTATTTCTCTATTATCTAGTACATTTCTTAGAGAAAATGGGATTAAATTGCAGCAAAAGAAATTTATGTCTATGATAAAGATGGGTTTCTTATTGCGATGGTTCTCAGGCTTGGGAAAGGGACTCTGTAAGGCAGTTGTGAAATCTTTGTCCCTGAAGCTCTGAGACACTGACTGACCTGGGTCTGGGGAAATGGGTTGGTCAGTTTGGTTTCATCTTTTCCGGATGCAGAAAAAGAAAGATCAGGGAGCCTTAGCCCTGAACTCTCAGGCTGGCCAGTTCTTTCTCCTGCCCCAGCCTGGTTCAGCCCTGTCAGGTTCTGAGATTTCCACTCTCTGACTCACCCACCTGCTTTCTAGCCAAGGGCAATGTTTGACTTTCACTACTGGCATCCTTTGTCCCATGCCATTAAAAGATGACTGGGGTAGAAGATGGTGCATGAGAGATAAGGTGGTCAGGGAAGGCCTTCCAGGGAGGTGATATTTGTGCAGAGACCTCAGTGAAGTGATGCGGAAACCATGTAAAACTGGAGGAAAGGGCTAGTGCCAAGGCCCCGAGGCTGGAATGCTCTGGGAATGTTTACTACCCAGCAAGAAGTTCAGTGTGGCTGAGCAGAAGGAGCCAGATGGAGCATGATCAGACATGAGAGTGGGGGGTTCAGACATCTGGGGGCTTGTAGGACATGGAAGCATTTTGGATTCATTCTCAGCGCTGCGGAACTGGGAAAGCCTTGCAGTGTTCTGAGCTGGAAGTGAGAAGGTCTGATTTGCATTTCTCAGGGGCTACCCAGGCTGCTGTGTGAATGCTCCCAGTGGTTCACGCAGGGCAAGGTGGGGGAGGCCATCCAGTCGGGAGACCGTGGCAATCGTCCAGTCGGGAGGTTGGCGTGGGCCAGGATGGTGGCAGTGAAGTGATGACTCATTTGATACTGAGTCAATTCTGGCACTGTTTTTCACAAATTGTGACCTTGGGCAAGTTGTTTAGCTTCTCTGAACTTTGATTTTTTCTTTTAAGAAAATCAAGGATACGCATGTTTCTTTGTAATCAGTTGGTACACTATAAATTAGTGACTTCTCAGCACACATTTTCCTTTCTGGGTAGGGGTCCTCCTTCCCCTGAGAGGGAAGTTCTGCACTAGTGTTCCAAATCCTGGGTGCAGAAGGAGCAATTAGTCCCCCTCATCAGTCTGGGGTTCATGACCACCATTGGTCCATGCAAGATCCCTCTCCTATCTCATTTACTTCCTTTTCCTCCATTCCCTACCTCCATTTCCTCTCCCTTCCATTTTCAGCTTATCATTCCAGACTCCCCAATGTGTATCCTGTTGCAAATGGCATATTGTTATTCTGTGTACTTGCAGTTCAAATTTACCTAAATGGCATTACATCATGTATTTCATTATTTCCTATCTTCCTGAGCTCTGTGTTTTCCATATCCAGCCTGGTGACCATGTAAGTGATTTGATCCCTTGCTGCTAACTGCTGACTAGTACAGTACACCATGGTGAGCAGCCGCCGTGATTTACCTGGACAGACAGGTAAATCTTCCAACACCTTATAACTTAGAACAGCTTAGTATCTTTATGCTTGTGTCTCTAGGCCTGGGATGGAAATTTCTTGGGGAATATGCCTGAGAAGCAGAGCATCAGGGGATAGGTATTACCTAATTTGACTGAGTACCACCAGACTGCTTTATAGAATGGCTGCACCAATCCCACCAGCAACCTGTGGAAATTTCCATGCTTCCCACCTTCCCTCCAACTGGTGGCATTATTCAGTTTTCCAGTTTGACCAGTATAAATAAATCCTCAACTCTTTGTTATTTAATTAGCATTTCTTTGATTAGCGAAGAGTTTGAGCCTCTCTTCATATACTTATTATCCCTTTGAGTTTCCTTTCTATAAATTGTTAAATTACACCCTTTGAGGATTTTTGAGTTTGCTGTCCATTTTTCTTTTGACTCAACAAGAGTTTCTTACAGCTTCTAAATAAATTCCTTGCTGATATTAAATACATTCTTCCATGCGGTCATCTGTTAACACTTTCCAAATGTCTTTCCTTGAACTAAAAATTACTTCGTTTTGTTGTGATTGAATCCTCCCATCTTTTACCGTGTGGTTTGTGCTTTTGACAGATCATTTTGGAAGTGCTCTCCTACCTCGGTGTTGAAATACATTCTTCATCTCGTTCTGATCACTTCAGATGTTTATTGTACACATTTAGATCTTCCATCTACTTGGAATATGTTAATGTTAGGTTAAGATCCAGCTTTATTTTTCTCATGTTCCAGCTGTTCCACTACTGTTATTAAACTATATTACCTTTGATTTGTGATGCCATTTTATCATATAATAATGGGTCTGTCTTGGCTTTCCATTCTGTTCTATTGATCTGAATTCTGTTCCTAGACCAGGACTAAACTGTTTTTATTACTGTAGGTTTATAGTATATTTTATTATCTGATAAAGCAAGTTTGTCCTCTTTGCTCTTCTTTTTAAAGACTCAACTATAGATTTTTATTTCTTTCATAGAAATGATTGAGATATAACTTGCATGTCAGAAGATAGAGTTTCAAGTTAATTAAACTGAATACCTAGGATTTTTCCATGTTGATATTTCAAATTATTTATCAATAATTAAAAGTATAAAAACTCCTAACTAGCCAAGACAACCTTAAAATGTACCACATTTCTACACTGTAGAAATTTTCCTTGAGATCCCCTGTCTCCTTGTCTGTTTGCTACTTCCATAGGATGGTTTGGCCTGATTTAGAACTTAATTGACTTGGAATTAGACATCCCATAGTCCTTTAGATATAGTTATTTTTAAAGTTTCTTCACTGTTGTAAGCATTGGCATTTTGTTCCATTTTTCTGGTTGAGTAGGTCCAGATTTTTCAATTCTATATACAAGGTCATTAGAAACACTACTTTTGAAGTCTTTTTGTGAATATGTGTTTCATTTCTCTTTGGTTGTTACCCAGGAAAAGGATCTCTGGGTGTCAGGGAGGGGCTATATTTAACTTTATTGAGTATTGTCGAACTATTCTTCAAAATCACAGTAGCAGTTACATTTCCCAGAAATCTTTGGCGTGCCAGTTGCTCCACATGCTCACCAACATCTATATTTTAGGTGGTCGCTATCCTAGTGGGTGTGAAATATATCGGGGGGTGGTTTTGATTTGATTTCCATGGTGACAATGGTATCAATCACCCAGAACTGTGCTTACTGTAGTGACTTCAGATCTTTTGTCCCTATTTGAGCAGAATTCTTTAAATTTTGTGGGAGTTTGGTTTTTCTTCATTATGGTTAGTTCTCGTGGAGTTCTGTATGAGCAATATTTGCTCACCTATGATCACAAGTACTTTCTCCTGTATTCTATTTGACTCAAGAAAGTTTATGGTTTTAGCTGTTACACTTAGGTCTACTATCTCTCCAATTATTATGATTATTTTGTATGGATTATGATAAATTTCAAGGCTCATTTTCCCAAAGTTGTTCCAGCACATTCTGTTCTAAAGCCTTTTCTTTCCCTCATTGCATTGCTTTAGTGCCTTCATCAGAAATCAATAATCTGTAGGCCTATTTTGGAGTTGTCCATTCTGTTCCATTGGTCATTTTGCTTTATGCCACCAACACCATCTTGATTGCTGTCACTTTGTAGTAGGATTTGAATCAGATTGCTTAATCCCTTCAATTTGTTCATTTTTCCCAATTGTTTTGGCTATTCTAGATCCTTTACATTTCCACTTAGAATTGCTCTTTTTAAAAATTTTTTTCTGAAATTTCAATTGGGATTACACCAAATCTGTAGACCGATTTAGGGAGAATGAATATTTTTGTTAACTTTGAATATTATAATCCATGAGTATAGTGTGTTTTTTTCATTTATTTATTTTTTAAAACTTTCTCCTAGAAATGCTCTACAATTAGCTTCATCCTAGGTATTGCATTTACTTGACACTATTATCAATACTTTCTAAAATTTCATTTTCCAATTGCTAATGCTAATATAAAATATAAGTAATTTTTTAATATGGAGCTCATATCTTTCAACCATGCTGAAGTCATTTATTAAATGTAGGAGATTCTATGATGCTTTCTGTACATAAAATTATATCATTTGTGAGTGAATTTTTTTTTCTTTTTTCTTTCCACTTTTTATGCTTCTTTTTTTCTTTTTCTTGTCTTATTGCACTGAGTAGAATTTGCAGTACACTGTTGTATACAGAATTGATGAAGAAAACCTTTAAACAGTTTTCTTAGGGAAAAATTCAATATTTTGACATCGAATGCGATTTCAGCTGCATTTTTTTTTAAACCAATGCCTTATATTAGATGAAGAAAATCCCCTTCTGGGGTAGACAAAATAATGACCTCCAAAAAAAATACAATCCACTATTTCTAGGACTCTGCAAATATATTGTTACATGGCAAAGGGAATTAAGTTTGCAGATTGATTTAAAATTGCTAATAATCTGACCTTCAAATAACAGATTATCCTGGATTATTCAGATGGGACCATGTCATCACAAAGTTCCTTAAAAGTGAAAGGAGGAGGCAGAAGAAGAGAGTCCAAGATGCAGTTCCAATAAAACTGATCAGTGAGTTCAATGTCCCTGGCTGGGTGTTGATGGAGGAAGAGGGCTGTGTGCCAAGATCATGGGTGACCTCCAAAAACTGAAAAGTACTAGGGAACAAATTCTCCACTAGAGCCTCCCAAAAGGACTGGAGCCGTGCCAACACCTTGATTCTCATCCAGCGAGACCCATCTTGGACTTCTGACCTCCAGAACTGTAAGAATAAATTTGTGTTGTTTTTAGTCATCAAGTTTGCGATTATTTGTTATGGCAGTAATAAACAATTAATTGACCTTCAATTCCTCCTTAGTGGAGAATCAAGTTGTTTTTTAAATAAACAAGTGCTTTGGTGCTTCTTCTCTTGACGGTGAGTTGTCACATTGTTTTAATGGCTTCTGTGTCTCACAATTTTTGAATACACCACAGAGAATTCCACCTTTACGTGTATTTATAAAGCATCAATTAAAACAATAAATAAATAGAAGGAAGACCAGTAGAATAGAGGAAGGGGAATGGGGGTGGAAGGAGGTGAGGGAAGGAGGAAGCACTAGAGACTGAAATGGAGCCAATTATATTCCATGCATGTATGATTTTGTCAAAATGAAGAGCACTATTATGTATGACCATAATGCACTAATAAAAACATTTTTAGTAATGTGGCCATTTTCACAATATTAATTCTGCCTATCCAAGAACATGGGAGATC
The DNA here is from genome assembly GCA_020662805.1 of Glaucomys volans. Classification (NCBI taxonomy): domain Eukaryota; kingdom Metazoa; phylum Chordata; class Mammalia; order Rodentia; family Sciuridae; genus Glaucomys; species Glaucomys volans. Next base: position 165,403 of record JAJEJO010001960.1, read on the forward strand.
TTTCCATCTTTTAATCTTTCAATTTCTTTCTTTAGTGTCCTGTAGATCTCATTGTAGAGGTCTTTCACCTCTTTTGTTAGATTGATTCCCAAGTATTTTATTTTATTTTTGGAGGCTATTGTGAATGGGGTGGTTTTCCTAATTTCTCTTTCAGAGGATTCATCACTTACAAATAAAAATGCATTAGATTTATGAGCATTGATTTTATATCCTATTACTTTACTGAATTCATTTATGAGTTCTAGAAGTTTTCTGGAGGAATTTTTTGGATCCTCTAAATACAGAATCATGTCATCAGCAAATAGAGATAGTTTGATTTCTCCTTTTCCTATTCATATCCTTTCTATTTCTTTGGTCTGTTTAATTTCTCTGGCTAGAATTTCAAGGACAATGTTGAATAGAAGTGGTGAAAGAGGGCATCCCTGCCTTTTTTCAATTTTTAGGGGAATGCTTTCAATTTTTCTCCATTTAGAATGATGTTAGCTTTACAATGTTAAAGCATAGATAGTCTTTACAATGTTAAGGAACGTTCCTACTATCCCTATTTTTTCTAGTGTTTTGAGCATGAAGCGTTGCTGTATTTTATCAATTTTTTTTTCTGAATCTATTGAAATAATCATGTGATTCTTAACTTTATGTCTGTTGATGTGGTGAATTACATTTATTGATTTCCGGATGTTGAACCAACCTTGCATCCCTGGGATGAAACCCACTTGATCATGGTGCACCATCTAACAAGTGCTATACAAATTCAATGCAATTCCAATTGAAATCCAAATGATGGACCTCATTGAAATAGAGCAAGCAATCATGAGATTCATTTGGAAGAATAAGAGACCCAGAATATCTAAAACAATCCTTAGCAGGAAGAGTGAAGCAGGGGGTATCACAATCCCAGACCTTCAACTATTCTACAGAGAAATAGTAACAAAAATGACATGGTATTGGCACCAAAATAGACAGGTAGATCAATGATAAGAATAGAGGACACAGAGACAAACCCACATAAATACAGTTACCTCATACTGACAAAGGTGCCAAAAACATACAATGGAGAAAAGATAACCTCTTCAAAAAATGGTGCTGGAAAAACTGGAAATCCACATGCAGCAAAATGAAACTAAACCTAAAAGAAGAAAAAGTTGGGCCAAATCTTCATCATGTTGGCTTAGGACCAGATTTCCTTAATATGACTTCCAAAGCACAAGAAATAAAAGCAGGAATCACTAATTGGGATAGATACAAACAAAAAGCTTTTTTCTCAGCAAAGGAAACAAACCACAATGTGAATAGAGAGCCTACAGAGTGGGGGAAAATCTTTGCCACACACACTTCAGATAGAGCACTAATCTCCAGAATCTATAAAGAACTCAAAAAACTTTACACCAAGAATACAAATAACCCAATCAATAAATGGGCTAAGGAAATGAGCAGACACTTTACAGATGAAGATCTACAAGCAATCAACAGATATATGAAAACATCTCTAGTAATAAGAGAAATGCAAATCAAAACTACTGTAAGATTTCATCTTACCCCAATTAGAATGTCTATTATCAAGAATACAAGCAACAATAAGTGTTGGTGAAGATGTGAGGAAAAAGGTACACTCATACGTTGCTGGTGGGGTTGCAAATTGGTGCAGCCACTCTGGAAAGCAGTGTGGAGATTTCTTAGAAAACTTGGAATGGAACCACCATTTGACCCAGCTATCCCACTCCTTGGCCTATACCCAAAGGACTTAAAATCAGCATACTACAGTGATGCAGCCACATCAATGTTCATAGCAGCCCAATTCACAATGACTAGATTGTGGAACCAACCTAGATGCCCTTCAATAGATGAATGGATAAAGTAACTGTGGTATATTTACACAATGGACTATTACACAGCCTTAAAGAAGAATAAAATTATGGAATTTGTAAATGGATGGAGTTGGAGAATATCATGCTGAGATAAGCCAATCCCCAAAAACCAAAGGCCAAATGATCCCTCTGATATGTGGATGATGATATATAACGGGGGGGGGGGGGGGGAGGCAAGAATGGAGGAAGGATGGATTGTGTAGAGGAGAAAAAGGAGTGGGGAAAGAAAAATAACAGAATGAGACAAACATCATTACCCTACATATATATATGATTACGCAAATGTTGTGACTCTACTTCATGTACAACCAGAGAAACAATAGTTATTCCCCATTTGTATACAATGAGTCAAAAGAAAAAAAAAGTTTTAAAAAAAGTTTTAAAAAATGAAATGATTTTTCTGATATGTGTGAAAGAACAGTAGAGACAGAGGTAAATACTTTCATTCTCCTGAAAGAGGTGTGGTCCTTTTTCTCAGACTGCTAGAGTGGAGGTGAGTTCATTGAAAATCCACTTGTGTGGAGTCTGGGACCTTCTTACATTTTTAATTGTTTTCACCACTAGTTCCAAATATTTTGAAGGTGGAATCAAGATTTTCTCTTCAGTACCTTGTGGGTCCAAGACTCTGGTGTCTCTTTATGCTTTATTGCTCAACTTTCTGGCCTTGGGAGCCTTCTCTGCTGTGGGAGTTCACTGTGGGCTCCACCTGCACCCTGCCTCCCCAGCCTCAGGAGATCTCTCGCTCTGCTCTGCTGCCCTGCGGAGTCCCAGGACTGCTGCAGTGCACCTGATGAGGCTCAGAGTGCTTCAGGAGGATCCTAGCAACCATGCTGTCTCCCCAGCTGACAGCAGTCCCTGTGCAGGAAGGCCCAGAGAAACTCCGAGGAAATCCAGTTCACCAGCTTCCATGCAATCACAAAGAGCATTTATCAAGTTCCTTTAATTCCCCTTGGGAAATTGCTTGGAATTGTATTGACTTTGTAGAATAATTTGAGAACAAATAATACTCTTATAATATTAAGTTGTGCCCTCTGTGACCTTGAAATGTATCTCCAGTTATTCAGACCCATATATGTGCATGCATTCATAGGTAAATGTATACGTTTATTAAAACTTTTTACATTTTGCTCCATAGAGGCCTTTTTTATAGTCTATATTTTATATTTAGGGGGCATTATGAATTACATCATTTTAAAGATATATTTGCTAGTTAGTTATTAGTGGTGTAAAAAAAATGACTTTTTTTTTTTTTTGGTACTGGGGATTGCCCTCAGGGGCACTCAACCACTGAGCCACATCCCCAGCCCCATTAGAGACAGGGTCTCACTGAGTTGCTTAGTGCCTCAATTTTGCTGAGACTGACTTTGAACACATCTCAGACTCCGAGCCACTGGGATACAGGCGTGCGTCATTGCACCTCATTTTTGAGGGTAATTTTAAAACCAACAACTTTGCCAAGCTTTCTTGTTTTGCTTGATTCTCCTGGGATTTATAAGCACATATTTATAATATTTCCAAATAATGAGCGTTTTATCTCTTTTCCCAAGTCCATTTGTTCTCTTTCTTTCTGTTCCATCTGGCTGGAACCCTTGTGTCCTTTGATCTGCAGCAAGCAATCATTCTTAAACCACCTCACACTTCCTTGCCCTTGCTTCATGCCTTTCTGGCCACAGTAGAATTGAACTAGAAATGAATACCTGACCCAAGCTGGGCCAGTCAGATGCTCTCCACCCAGGAATTTAGAATCGTAATTCAAAATTGGCGATCAGCCTCTGCTAGGCAGGAGAATTAGAAAATATTATAAAGGTTGCATGGAAGCAGCTGTTTGGTCACTTGCACACAGAAGCAGAGAGAGAGAGAGAGAAGGAAGCAATGTAAAAGAAGGTGGTGGAAGAGAGGTAGATCAGGAGAGAGGCGAGAGACAGAGAGCAGAGACAGAAGAACAGACATTCCTAAGCACAGAAGGAGAGAAAAGGAATAAATAAGCATGCAGATGCAAGATCTAGGGCCAAGAGAGAGGTACAGACCTTGCATACAGCACACACTTGCAGAAAGGGAGGGACACGCAGGGAGAAAGAGAGTCAGACAGACAGGCTGGAGACCAGACTCCAATGGGCTGTAGGGACTCCAGAGATGCAGAGGCAGAAGGGCTGCTTTGGCTCTGGGGTCTGCTGGGCTTGCTGGCAGCAGTTCCTCAGGAGGCCAGCCTGCATCTTCTGCCTCCGCTTTGGTGAGAATCATCTGCATTCTCCTAACAAATCCCATGTTAAGCTCACTTGAGGGACTTTTTGACATGAGATGCTGGGGTCAGCCCAGCTGCTCCTCTGCATTCCAGGTTCGCAGGAACCAGACTGCACCTAGAAAGTTCAAAGACATCACACACCTAACCACTGCCCACTGGAACTCTGCGCTGCTCCCTTCAGTACCCACCTCACCCTGCCCTGAGCTTCAAGAGTTGCAGGGACAGCTTGTCCTCCCTTGCCCTCGGCTCCTGCAAGAGTGTCACTTGGTCAGTCATGTTTCTATCCTGCCCCTCTCTCTCCCTTTTCCCATCTCTGTCCTGGTCTAGTAGAAGCTGTCTGTCCTCTGGCTCGCTGCAGCCACCTCCTAATTGATCTTCCTGGTTTTGCTTTTGACCCCTCTTATCTATTCCTCATACAGTTGCCAGAAGGTTCTTCCAGAATTTCTAATTGTTTCATAACCTGTCCCTGCTTAAAAACCTTTAAAGCATTCCTATTTCACTTTGCACAAAATCCAGTACCCACTTCAGCCTCCCAGACCCACATAACCTACTGTATGCCCTCCCTCAGTCATTGGGCTCTGCCTCAACAGATTGAGCTCATATGGACCTCAGGGCCCTTGCACATGCCAGGCTGTCTACCTTGATATTTTCCATGGACAGATTCTTAATTGTTGAGTCTCACCTAAATGTTACTTCTTCAGGGAAAATGGAGGGACAATTTACTAGTGAGAGACCATCTAAGACACACTCCCCATCTTTTCTGGTTTGTCCTTGATTTCCTTCATAGTACTTATCTACCTCATTTTACCCTATTTAACTGTCTACTCTCTGTGTGTCCTTTGATCCCATTGCCCAGGACCTCCATGGAGGAGAGGCCCTCCTGATCATATGATCCTCATGCAGTACCTGACACAGAAGTAGGACGGTAAACACTGATGAATGCATGGGTGAAGGAGGGAAGAATGGAGGAAAGGAATAACGGAGGAACCCTCCCTGGGATGGACAATGGGAAAGTGAATGGGGTGGAAGCAAGCACCTCACAGATGCTGGACCCCCTGACATCAGGCATCCACTGTGCTACAGAAGTCAGCTCAGGCAAGGTGGGTGGTAGAGGCAGTGGACTTCGGAGGAACGGGAGTGCTAGACAAGGGTTCTGGAGGACCTCCCTCCCTCCAGGCCCGGCCTCAGGTCTTCGGGTCTGCGCACACGTTCTCTCCTTCTGGATGCCCCGAGGGGACTTGAGCAGTGCCCCTGGGGTCTGCTCTTGCTGTCTCTGTCCTGCCAGCATCTCCTACTCCTCCCACCGAAGGCTGCAGAATCTGATGTCAAAGTTGATACTTTACAAAGTCAGGTTCTGCTTTCAGCCTTTTAAAATGTAATTTGATTATGGCGATTAGCAGCCTGCATGTGAACGTTTCAGTCCTTCATGATGAAATAAAGCTACACCTGGGTGGACGCAGGTCTCCTCCTAGCATCTGGGCCACTGGGTGATTTCCCTTCATTAGAAAGCTCTCCCTCAGGCCCAAGATGGAACCCTGTCATCCTCAATGGCACAGCTCGAAGTCTTCACCCAGGATGCCATCTGAGGACTCCTCAAGTCAGCCATCCTATCCTCTGCACTCCGGGATCACCTTCCCTGGAATCCCTTGAGACCATACTGGCCAGGAAGGCGTATTTGCGGGGGAGTTTGGACAGACGCCCCACAGCCACAGCGAGAGCCTCTGGGCTGTGCACACCAGTGTCCCATCTCCATATGTCTTCTCTCCTCCACTAATTGAGTGAGGGTGGCGCCCAACCCAGCTGCCTCCAAGCCGGGCCCATTCTCTGTCCTGGGAACTCTGCTTTGGGCCTCAGAGGCATTGATTTTAAGGTGGTGTTTCCAGATATGACTGGAGCCAGGGCCTCAGTGGGCAGTCATGTGACATGCGCAGCAGGGTTTGAGCCAAAGGAGAGGGCGGGGCCGAAGACAGGCCGGGGAGCGCGCCCTCTGGTCTCCGGTGCTGGTCCCTCGAGTCAGGACTGTCTTTATAGTGCACACATGCAGCCGCTGCTCCCGCATTTGAATAGGTTTCTGCTGCACAAGACCAGAGTCTCCATTCAATTGCATATTTGTTGCCCTAGTGATGCACGCCTGAAATCCCAGCGGCTCAGAGGCTGAGGCAGGAGGATGGTGAGTTTGAAGCCAGCCTCAGCAATGTAGGGAGGCTATAAGCAACCTAGTGAGACCCTGTCTCTAAATAAAAAAATTGAAACGACTGAGGATGTAGCTCAGAGGTTCAGTGCCCTTGGATTCAATCCCTGGTACCAAAACAAACAAACACAAAAACCGAAATTGCATATTTCTCCCCATCTTTCCTCCGAACTTTCAGCTTTTGAAGGGCAGAAATCTGATCCCACCCCTATAACTTCACAGCGATTAGTACAGAGTGATATATTCAGTAGGGGCTCAATTACAATTTTCTCAAATAAACAGACTATTCGTGATGGAAAATGTATTCAGATGACCTTATTTATACCATCCACAAAATAGAACCAAATGCAGTTATAACATTTTCCAAGAAACGATGATTAATCTTAAAAAGTGCTCAGTATTCAAACAACAGGCACTTAAGGAAATTAGCATTTTAATGTGAACTCACAGAACTAGAGGTGACAGTTTTCTGGTCCAGAACTCCTGGTGGCTTCTGTTGCCTCCTGTATTCCATCCAGAGTTCTGGACTAATATGCAGGACTCCCTAGAATGTGGGTCCATCCCTCCCAACCTATCTCCTACTTCACACCCTTGTCAAATGAGACCCCTGCCCATTCCATCATCAGAGGTTCGAGCATTTTCTCAGACTTCTACAACTCAGCAAAGCCCTTCCTTTGTCTTTACCCTCAAAAATACTGACTTCTTCTTGGACACTGGCTTAGAACTCATACTGTTTTTCTGATTAATACCAATTCTTGTTTTTCTTCCTCTAGAACATTTGGAAGGAGTGGACACAGAGGAAAGGGAGGGAAATACAAATAAACCAAGGGGCAGGAGGTGATTCAGGTCGCAAATAAAACCAGTCCATTAGCTACATACACTCGGGAAACTCTTCCCAGATCCTTATAATTTGCAGGCATCGGGCCAGTTATGGAAGTTGGCCTTGTTTTCCAGTCATCCTCCCCGTGACAATATTTTTGACATGGACAATATTTTTTCCCAATCCTTTAGGAATGGAGAGGGAACCACAGTTTCAAGTGGCTCCACCCCACCAGACTGAAGCCCATTACCCCATTGTGTAGAGAGATTTTGTAGCCCTTTGTAAAGAGCTTCAGGAGTGTAAGCACTGGAGACTGACAACCTGCAGCCTCTAGGGGTTGGCGGGAGAGACTAGAAGGAGCTCTCTGTGCTGACTTCCATCTCTATTACCTTCAGGACCTGAGCTTAGGAATATCAGGGACGGCTTCCTGGAGGAGGCACACTGAGTTAAATTTGCAAGTTATGTGCCAGTCTATTTCTTGGCAATCCTTCTGAAGTTGCCTTTGTGGTCTTCCAGCTCCACCTCTCCTGTCCTCCTGGGCCTGGAGAGGCAGCTGAGGTTTGGCTGATTCTCTTCCAAACCCTTTAAATGGACCCCAAATACTCCAGTGGCACATTCATAATGAACCCTTCTGCACTTTATGTTTTGAAAAGTAGATTCCTGCTGCTGACTCTCAGAGTCATGTTTGCTGAGGTGAGGGGCCATCAGAGACAGGTGACAGTCAGGATCAGCACTGGCTGTATTCTATATTTAGCATCTTACCGCAGCTGGCAAAAATCCATACAACACGGCTTGGGCCTGTGCACAAGCCTCTTCGGGTCATAGAAAACTCTATAATATTCATTTTTCAGAAATCGAAGGTTTCCCTTCAGGTAACACATCAAGATTTACAGTACCTTGGACAAAATTAGGCATTGGCTTAGGAATTCAATGCATGACAATCTGTCTTCCTTCTGGAGGGATATTGTTGCACAAATCAGAAAACCATAGCCTGGCTGTATAATCAACAGCATTTCATTCCAGAAAGCATATTACAGCCAGAGTGATAAGGCCTATTGAAGCTGTGGATGGCAGTTCTTGAGGTTTCTCAACAGTCACACTTTCCGGGAGCCCTTGTGGCTTTTCTAAGCACATTTGGGAATTTCCAAGTCAGCTCTGTTCCTTGTGATGGGCTGAAACAGCCAGGGTCGTGGGTTCATTTCAGCAAGGGTCAGCCTTCTTCATTTTCTACATCTGTATTTTCAATCTCTAAAGATGCTCCGTTGAATCTACTACATATCAACAAACAAACAAAAATAAATCTACTAACTCTACCTCTCATTCTTGCTGTGTTCTCATTTTTTTAATCCTCCCTAGGCAAGGGGAAGGGAGGAAGAGGATGAAAGGGGGACAATACTGGCCAAATTATGTTGTTATATTGTGTGCATGTATGACTCTGTAACAGCAAATCCCACCGTTATGGACAACTGTAATGCACCAATAAAAATAAAGAAAAAATTTTAAAATTGAAAGAAATTTTGAACTGTGAAAGCAAAAAGTAAAACAAGATAAAAATTTCTTCTGAGGCAAGCAACACCAATACTACATGACATGTTTATCATAACTGCTGTTCATGGCACACTTACTGTGTGTCAAATACTACGCTTTACCTATTTTCACTCAATTGCAACAATCCTGTAAGATCAGTCTTTGTGCCCCTATCTCTGGATTGAAATGGGGGTTTGGAGAGATCAAGGAGGTTGTTGAGGAGGGGGCCTAGCACAGGGGTGGGGCATTTGACTTTCTCCTACTTTCCACTCTCGCTTCAACCCATTGCATCCTGGTCTCCAGCACAGAGCGGCAGCATCAAAGGCACTGTGGCTCATTATTCCTAAGCCCAGTGGAAAGTTTTCTGTCCTTACCTTAGCTGACCTCTGCAGCGTTTACCACTGTTCCCTTCCCTTAGCCTGCCCTGGCCAGGCCTTTTGATTCTTCCTCCATTTCCTCTGGATGCTCCTTCTGTCTCCTGCATAACTTTCCTCATCTCTATCCTTTCTTAATGAGAATCTGTGCCAGCTCCTTTCTTGTCTGATGGGTTACTCACCCTGGGGTGGTCTCACACACACTCCCATGGCTGCAGTGGCCTTCCATACATCCCAACACCAGCTCTCTATCTCCAGCTTGGCCCTTTCTTCTCAGTCTTAGACCTCAAGCTCCTACCACCCATGGGACCTCAATGCCCAGGATGTCCTACAGGACTGTCAAGTTCAGTATGCCCCTCAGAGAACTTGGGATCCAGCAGTGTCAAGGGACAAGGGCTGGTCCCATGAGGCCTTCAATCACTGAGGGCCTCGGTCCTGGGTCTCTGACCTCATGTGCACAGCTCTGTGTAGCTGTTTGGCCCAAGATGGCCCACCTCCACCCATTTCTCTTGAGCCTTCTGGAATGCATGTGCCTCTTCTCTGATGTCCCCCTTCTTGCTGTCATGGGCACCTGATTCCCCACCAAGGACATAACATCCTCAGCACTCTTCTCAGGTGGACAGCCTGCTCTAGAGCTGCTTCCCACCATCTTCTAATGATCCTAGACACCCTCCTTCCTAGACAGGCCTCCATCCCAATCTATTTGACTCCAACGTCACTGGATCACCCACCCCTGACTCTGCTGCCTTTATATACTGTCCTCTTCCTCCTCTTCTTTAGCTGTTAGTCATCAGATATTTTAATACCTGGCTCACAGTTTTCCTCTCCTCCACTCCTCGTGCCCTCATTTCTGGTGACTGGGGCATTCACAGAGATGAGTCAGCCACCTTCCTGACCTTGCACTTCCTTAACTGCCTCATCTCCAGGCACCTCTGCCACACCCCCGAGTCTTCCTTTCCGTGGGTGCTCCTAAAACCTTGTCATCAGTAACCACTGAACCCAGTGACCTTGACTTTCAGCACAGCCCCCTGCCAGCGTTCCAGCTTGCTTCCTGGAGTGGCTTCCCTCTGCCACTTCTTGGGCTCATGGGTGCCATTCACGTCTTCCCAGCCTTCACCACATCAGCCCTCATATCAAGGTTCTGTTCCGTTACCATATTTTCTCTTTTATGTGCGGTCTTTCTTTTCTTTTCTTTTGTTGTACTTTCCTGGGGGAAAAAACAACCTAATCCTGTTGGTTAAAGCCTACTTCCCACCCACACTACACCTGCAACCTGGAGGAGGCTCGGACAGGAGACCATCTGAAACTGACCATTCAGAGCTCACGGATCCAGATCCCCAGATCTGGTCAACTATCTCCTACTTCTCTGTGTTTTTCAAACTTCCATCATCTTCTTACTCTTGGTTTGTAATCTTGCTTCTTGTTTTATGGAGAAAGTAGAATAAATGAGAAGAAACCTGCCTTGATTTCCCACCAACACACCCATCGACCTCTCTGCTTTGGTGTCCAGATGCTCTCCACCTGTAACCAGGGATGCATTTGCTCCTGAACTTCCCCAAGGTCGACCATTGCACCTGTGTTCTGGCTTCCTTGAGAGGTCTTCTCATATAATTTCCCCTCTCCTAGAACGTCAGCTCCTCTTCTCTATTGACTCATTCTCATCTACCTACAAACATACTATATATTAATTATTCTACCATCTAAAAAACAGAATCTTCCTTGACCCCTATGCCTCTCTACTTCTTTATAGAAATATAAAGAATGTAAACTCTTTGCCTCTACTTCCCCACTTTCCCTTTCTTGAGCCCACCCCTAAATCTTTTATCTCTACCACTTTACTAACTCTGGTCTTGCTGAGATCAATAACCTTCATGTTGCCAAATCCAAAAAACCTATTCTCAGGGCTTGTCTTAATCTCTCAGCAGCATTTCATTGTGAATTATTCCCTCTGTTTTGAAACCCTTTCTTCCCTTGACCTTCAGGACAGCAGGTGAACTTTGGGTTCCTAACTAATTTGTATGTCTTATTAGCAGTTCAAACTTAATAGTACTTTTTGATTTCTACCAAACCCTGGGTCTGAAGCCTGGCTTAACCACTTGTTAGTAGTGAATATTAGGCAAATACATATCTCTGTGCCTTGGTATCTTATTTATAAATGGAACGCAATGATATTACCTAGTTTATAGGATCAACTGAGGTCATGGTGGCAAAAGTATTGATCTTAAAGCCTGGCATCTAGGAAGTGCTCTGTAAATGCTCTGTGTCCCTGCTCCACACTGGTGCCTCCTCCTAGGTGTCCTCCATGCTTCATCCAATCACCCAGATCAGTCCCTGATGTCACCCTTGACTCCTTCCTTTGCCAAACCTTCCACTTGGGCCAGTAACCAAGAGCGCTCAAGTCCACCTTTTAAATATTTCTCAAGTCCCTTTGTTCTGTTTTAATTTTCCCACCCTTCACCCCTGCTGCAATTCACTCCTTGCCCACCCATAGCTTCCTCTTGGTTCCTCAGTCCTGTGCCCTCCCTGCAGCCAGTGATTGGTGTATTCCCTGGTCATGTCAGCCTGCTTTTCTTTCTCCTTGTGGGCCTCAGGAAAAGGTCTAAATTCCTCAGCAACTGCTGTGCGTTGCTTCTCTTCTACAAGGCACTTCAGAATTTGATCTTGGCTCCCTTTGGCCTCGTAACACTCTCTATTCCATCCCCAAACCCTAGGCACAGCTCTTCTGAACCACCTGTTACTTCCCAAGTTTGCCACACATTCTTAGCTCCAGGCTTTCTGATGTGCAGGTCCTTCAGCCTAGGACATTCTACTCCCTGCCCCCAAACTCCTCACTGGTTCATTTTCACCAGTGCTCAGATTTCCATCTTGAAGAAGCTGGGACTGACTCTCCGTGACCTAGACGAGCTGATTCCTATTGCCAGCACTCCTAGTTTCGTACGCTTTCCTGGTGATCCTTAAATGATCTGTTTCCCCACCAGGCTCTGAGCTCCTGGAAGGAAAGACCCAATACCCCAAATTCCTGGGAAAACACATTTTTAATCCCTTGACCTTTTTAGAATACTCTTCCGTTTCTTAATAGTTGTGCACATAATTGAATGCAGCAGATGTGTACTTATAAGTGTTCCTAGACATTAGTATTTTTGATATTTGAAATGAAGCAGTGGGATTATATGATATCTAAGATTCTTACTTGTTCTCAAATGCCAGGACTTCCTGGTGGACTTGGCTCTGTGAGACCAGGCTGTGACCTACCGGATTGCCAAGGATGCAGGGAGATTCTGAGACCTTCTGTAACCAGTCTAAAATAGGTGGTTGACTATCATTTTACTTTTCCATTAATTTATTTAGAAACCAGGCAGATATTGTATATAAGGAAGTTACTGTTTTCTTTGGGGAATGACTTAAGTGTTTTATATTCATTTTCTACACCAGCTTCTTGGATTAATGGAGATGGTAACATAGAAAACTAAATAGTGCTACTCCCCACAGGCGACTTGCTCCAGTTTATAATCCCACTCCTGCCACATCAGGGCAAACATCCTTCCTACAGTGACCCTTCTGCTCTTGGTTTGTTAATGGATCTCAGTGCTACAAACACACACTGCCCCATACAAACCTGGGCCAATGGCATTGCTCTGGGCCCAAGGCAAGGCAGAACATCATGGCAGAAAGGTACCATGGAGGAAAGTGGCTTGGTTCATGGCACCAGGAAGCAGAGAGAGAGAGAGAGAGAGAGAGAGAGAGAGAGAGAGAGAAGAGAGAAGAAGGGTCACATGGAAAATGAACCCTTCCAGGGCATGTCCTCAGTGACCAGCCACCTCCAGCCATGCCCACCTGCCTCCAGTTACCACTCAGTTCATTCAAGTGAGGAAGGACTGATTGGGTTACAACTCTCACATCTAATCATGTCACCTCTGAATATTCCTGCATTAGCACAGGAGCTTTTGGGGGACAACTCATTTCCCAGTCACAACAGTAACCTATCTATTGCAGTTGGCCTACTCCTGAGTCTTTGGGCTGAATCAGTGATCTAGAGATGAGCAGTAGCTCTGGCCTAAGCGATCTCGTTGACGAGAGGAGGAAAGTATGGATGTCAAGGTGTGACATGATGTAACAGAGGGAAGAAAGCCCAGGTGTGGGAGTACCAAAGACACAGGGAATTTTTAAGATGAACCCCAAGTAAGGAGAATCAATTAGTCTGTGGAAAAAGAGATAAAAGATGTGCTATGGTTTGGATCTGTCCCCCAGAAATCATGTGTTAAGAACATGATCCCCTGGGGCTGGGGATATAGCTCAGTTGGTAGAGTGCTTTTCCAGCACCTCGAAACAAACAAAAAAGAAAGAAGAAAGAAAGAAAGGAAGAAAAAGAAAGAAAGAAAGAAAGAAAGAAAGAAAGAAAGAAAGAAAGAGAGAGAGAAAGAAAGAAAAGAGAAAAAGAAAAGAACATGATCCCCAATTCAGCAAGGTCATTAGTGGAACTTTAAGGAACTGATCTGACCATGAGGACTGTGACCTTATCAGTGGGTTAATACATTTGGTTAATAATTTGAATGTTCCATTCCTGGTAACTGTAGACAGGTGGGGCCTACTTGGAGAAAGGAGGCAACTGGAATCATGTCGCTGGGGACTATATCTTGTCCCTGGCTTCTCTCTCTCTCTTCCTCTCTCCCCGTCTCTGCTTCATGGCTGCCCTGAGCTGAGCAGCTTTCTCTGCATGCCCTCCTTTCAAGGTCTTTCTGCCCTGGAGTCAGTCAGCCATGGTCTGAATCCTCTGAAAGCATGAGCCAAAATAAATCTTTGCTCCTCTAAGTTGTTTGTCAGGTATTTTGGTCACCGTGATAAAAGACTGACTAACCCAAGGTGAAAGGGCATTAAGGACTGAGAGGGAAAAGGAAAGGCCTGAGTATAAAAGTTCCAAGAGGTGAGAAGGGGTGGCAACAGAGACCTTCCATTCATATGCATGCTTCTGAGGAATGCAATGGAGATGAGAGACAGAGGCAGGGCCATACCAGAGGCTTTTCCCAAGTCAGGAAATTATGTGGTATGTAAAAGACTTCCTGTTTTAGAAACTCTAGGACACTCCAGTGATTGGCAATCTGTGGGGTCAAGGTACCACCCAACAGAATGGATACTGAAGGATAATGAGAATTCTGGAGAATTCTAAAACCATCTCCACCCATTCTGAACTATCCAGCTAACTAAGTGCTCTTGTTCCTTTTTCTTTTCAGTTGTTTGAAGAGCATGCAGACACGCTGTGAGCAACCACTGTGCTGAAGAGATTTACTTGAACCCTGAAGGTGACAGGGAGGCATTGGGGTTTATTAAGCCAGGAAGTGACCTAGTGTGTTTCACCTTTCAGGAAGGCCAGGCTGCAGAAGCAGGAGGAGGAGAAGACATTTGAGGGCAGGGACAGGAGTGAGGACACAGCACCCGCATCATCTGCAAGGAGTGGACAAGGGATGATGTCCTCACACTGCTGCAGGCAGCCATAGCTGGGGCCTGGAAGGGATGGCAGAGGGTGAGACACGCACATGAGCCCTGAGAGCAGCCAGACTTCAGCTCTCCAGTCTTGTTGGGAGCTCTCTCTGCCCTGCCAGCCTCTTCAGCTTTCATTGCCAATGTCACCTCCCCCTCCTTTCTGATACCCCCACTTACCCCAGGTTCAAGCACCCCACCCTCCTTTCCTAACCTGCCTCCCTCCTTCTTGATCTGTTTCAGAGGTTGGCACCACCACCCGCTCAGCCTCCCATGGCAGAAGCCGGGTCTGGATTCCACAGTCTACATCCAACCCAGCTCTGGGTTCTGCCAGTTTGGCCTCCTGACTTTTTTTGGACTCTACTGCCCTCAGCTAGTCCTCCGGCCTGGACTGCAGCCAGACTCCTTGTCGTTTTACCCCCCAGGCCTTGGTGGGGGTGGTCATCCCCAGTGCCAAGGCAGCTCTTCCAGGATACAGAGTCCTTGCCTGTCTCCTGCAGTCCCAGGAAAAAGACCAGGCCTTTTGGTGCCACCTACAAACAGCAGACCCTGCTCAGCTCTCCAGCTCAGTCTCTCACAGGCCTGATCCAAGAGTAATGCAGCCCTGAGTCGATCGTCTCTCCTCTGTAAATACTCTCTTGCACATCACCTTCCTACTTATGTTCTTTCTCTGCCTCTTTCTGAGTTGCCCTTCAGATGCCCATCTTCTTCATTATCAAGATTTCTACCTGCTTTCTAAGGCACACAGTCAACCCTTTAGGAGCCTTGTATGGCTATAGCCTGGATCCAGGAACCTTCCTCTATGGTCTGGCAGCTTCCAACTTCTCCTGCCATGGTGTTCTTCTTCCTGTGCTTTCTCTCTTCCCCTGGGATATCTGTTCTCACAAGGTGGTGATTCCCTTGTATTTATTTTTGTGCACCACCGAACACAGTGATTGGCACAGATTGTGGAGGCACTTGATGTACATTTGTTGAAGAAATGAATGAAGTGGCAGGTGATGTGTGCTGAGTCCTCATAAGCCAGACCCTGTGCTTAAATAATCTCCCCTGTGCTTAAATAATTCCTCCCATCAGCTCTATCCAGGATGTTCGGTTGGATGATTCTCCCTTATAGGTGGTGAGTCCAAGGGTTAGAAGTGTGTGATGGAGCCAGAATTTAATCCCAAACACATCTACTGTGGAGCATGAGCTCTTTGCAGAAAAGGAAATCACGCAGTAAGACAGGGAAAGGGGCTGGGCCCCCTGGGCCATTATCACATGGACAGTTGCCCTCTGGAGATACAAGATGATGAGCTGAAGCTCCTGGGGCTTTGTCTACTTGGCCACCAGTAGTCAGAGAAACCTTGCATTTTGACTCCCTCTCTCTTACTTCCAGGCTGCAAGTCTGATGCCTACTAGGACTGAGCTCAGCCCAGTCTCAACTCCCCTCCTTGCTATGCCTCTCAGTTGGGCTTTTAAATTACTCTGTTATGGTTTGGATGTGAGGTGTCCCCCCAAAACTCATCTGTGAGATGATGTGAGAAGGTTTAGAAGAGAGATGATTGGGTTATGAGATCCTTAACCTCATCAGTGAATTAATCCCTAATGGGGATTAACTGAGTGGTAACTGAAGACAGGTAGGGTGTGGCTGGAGGAGGTGGGTCACTTGCAGCATGACTTTGGGGCATATAATTGTATTTGGCAAGTGGACACTCCCTCTCTCTCTCTCTCTCTCTCTCCTGCCTGATCATCATGCATGCTGCTTTCCTCTGCTACACTCTTCCTCCATGATGTTCTGCCTCACCTCGAGCCCCAAGTCATGGAGCTGGCTGTCTATGGACTGAGACCTCTGAAACTGTGAGCCCCTAAATAAACTTTCCTCCTCTGAAGTTGTCCTTCTCAGGTCTTGAAGTCAGAGCAGTGAAAAGCTGACTAAACACCTCCTCTTTTAAGTTGCCTTCCCGGAAGGGCTATGATGTAACGTGCCTCACGTCCTGGGTAAATACTGATAGTTCTCACTTGTAGAAATGCATTCGAAAGGCTGAAATATTCCAAAGTCAGCCGCTGCCCTGAATTTGGGAAGCACTTCCCACAGACTGGCTCATCCTCCTCTCTAGCTAGAGCGACCAATCTAGCCTGAGACGGGGTGAGGGAGGGGTGGGTCTTCAGCATCCTTTATCCTGTTCATGACAGCCTAGCTCAGGCTTGGGGCTCAGCAAGGAGCTCTGTACATACTTATTGAATTCAATTGAGAATCATCCTGTAGCCAGAGATCTGTGATTTGCTGCTCAGCCTGCTGGGGGAGGTTCAGCTTTCCCAGAAGGGGAGTTTTGTGTCAACCCCCTGCTGTCTCCACTGCCCAGAGTCCAGGCAGAGAAACACCCATGAGACCCAGAAGATTAACCTACAAGAACAAATCATCAGAAAACCTTTTTTGTTCCTATCAAAGCCATTTTCACATGCGGCATTCTATTAAGAAATAGGATTGAGTCCTCTGTAGTTCCACATCAGTGAATCAAATCAGTTTTTATAAGAAGTGTGCATTCTGAAATTTTTTTGTGTCTGAATGCACACACACACACGCGCGTGAGCGAATGCATGGTAAATATTTTAAGGCTAAAGGGATTAACTTCTCTTGGAGCTCAAAATTCTTTAAGGGTTTTGTGTGTATAAGCCTACGTGACTTTGCAATATCTGAGATATGATTGTCTCCTCAATAGCTAATCAATTGTCCTCCTATTACTTCTAATCACAGATGGTTGTCATTCAGTCTCCCTAATTTTAAATTTCTTTTGGAGAGCAAAACCTTTCCAATAGGAAGAAAGATTCCCCACATATGTCATCTTTAGCCTCCTTTGGAGTGACCTGCCATCCCCTCTGTCAGGAAGAGGCAGAGGCCAGCTGGCCACATTGCTCATCTGTGTGCTGTATTTGTTTCCAAGCTGCCAAGTGGCACTGGTAGAAGAGTGGACATGAGGCCAGGCCAGGGCTCCACAGTTGGGAGGGCGGAGAGCCTGGAGCTTGGTGAGGGCTTTCTGCTGGACTTGGTCAGGCTGGCAAGGCACTGAGAACTCTGCCAGGCCAGGCCAGGAGGCATTGGGCAAATGGAGGCCTGAAAAGCACAACATGGTCTGAGGACAGAGTCACAGAATGGATTCCAAACTGCCTACCACCAAGGGCTCCTGTGCAAATAGCCAAATAAGATACCTCCTCAAGCATGGCCAGCATCTGGCTAGTTTAATTTGGAGATCGCCATCCAGGCTGCAGGAGCACAGCTTGTCCATAATTCCCACATCTTTTTTTTTTTTTTTTGAGTTATCAGTTTTTACAGGATGTACCTCTGTGCCCTGTGCTATGGAAAATAGTTGAGCCATGTTCCATTGGCCAGAATTGCCAAATTCATTCCTTTTCAGAAATCCACTTTCATTTCCCTCAATGGTAATTCAATTTTTATTAGAAGCAAAAATTCTGTGCTTCTCTCAAGCCCATAGCTCATTCATGGAAACACATTTTCCACTTAACGTTTGGACAGACATGAGATTGGGAGTTTTTGGTCTGGCTGAGGGCATGTCTGCTTGAAAGGAGAAGAGTCAATTTTGGCAGGAATGGAGTTGAGTCAGCTCATGATGGTTCTCACTGCCCCCTCCATTCCACTCCAGTCTCATCTCCTCGAATAGCAGGAGAGGCCTCCACCTTCCCTCCAACCAATCCCATCTTGCCTGTATGAATATCCCAGGTGGAAATAAAACCAGGGTTTCACCACAGTGGCAACAGCAAGTTCCCAAACAATGTATCACTTTGGATATTTCTAGATTTATATCATTTCATTTTTCTAAAACTCCATTTTGGAGCTTGATGAGATGCGCGTGGAGAGGCTAATCCTAGACCTCAAACTCAATCTCTTGGACAGAAAATGGGACTTGGGGGAGGAGACCTGACTTGTGTAGGCAAGAAACCACTCCTGACATGTTTCTGCTGTGATGGCGGCAATATGGCTCCCAATGGAAGGTGACAACTCTCCTCGGCAGCTTAAGAGGCTACGTGTCTTGGACTCGAGTTGGTCATTATTCTCCCACCATTTCTGTGCTGGTGGTTTGTTGCTGCCTCTCACAGAGCCTGTGAAGAGCCCTGCCTTGGTGACAGCAACCCAGGGCACAGCTGTGAAATCCAGGCAGGATCTGCTGCCCTTGGGAATCTGTCAGAAACTGAGACAGCAGTGGCTAAACTAGGAACGTGCCCACACCCACTGTCTGACCCGAGGGTGACAAAGAAGGCCTGGGAGAGGTTTGCTTAGGATGGTTCTCACCATGCATCTCCTGGGAAGTCACCCACAGTTGTCCCAAACACCCTCTGAGATATATTTGGAAAAGAAGTTTGTACAAGCCCATCTGTCCTGTTCTGTGATCCCCCACAGTACAAGACACTTGACACCGTCTCCTGAATTCTAGGGAAATGCAGTCTCCTAGTAAGAAAGAGAGTCCCTCTGCCACCCTGTGCTGGCCCAAAGGGGGAGCGTGTTCAGCTGCCTAGGAGAACAGGAACTTGCTCACTCCCTCAAGGAGGCCAACCTGAGGCCTGTTGGTTGGCAGTCCAAGGAGGCACTTGGTGAGGGAAGGGGCAGCTGAGTTTGGCAGCCCTGATTCCTGTCTTCTATGCTCAGGTCCCCTCGGAGAGTCCTGGCAAGTCACTGCTGCCATTACCACAGTGGCCCTCAGAGCCATCCCCCTTCTAAGTCTGAATGACTCGCAGCTCTTCACTGATTTCCCTGTGGACAGCGCTGGCAATAGGCAGGAATACTTAACCAAGACTCCACTACAAAGCTTCTTGGATACCATTAGGGAAGTGAACAAGCAAGAGCTAGCTGACAGCTCAATCTGTCAGAGGCCCCACGGGAGGCCTCCTGGACCACCTCCCAGAGACAAAGGCCATCTCTACCTACCACCTCTGGTCAGCATGTCCAAATCCCTCAAGCCCAGTCTCTCCAGGGATGCCACCCTTCTTCAGTTCCAAATCCTTCTTTCTAGTGCAATATCTTGTCAGGTGACCATCTGCTTCCCAGGATGATGTCTGTCCTACAGCCTCCTCCTCAGGATACCTGACGCCAATCCTCAGTATCAAAATTCAATGGAAGGTTTCCAGTCTGGTGTAGACACCAGGTAGAAGGAAGCAGAGGAAGGGTAAATGGAAGCAGCACATTTTCTTTTTTCTGGAAGTAGTAAGTAGCAAGTAGTAGTAGTGAGCAAAAGTGTAAGATTTGGAATCTCCAGCAAATCTCTCTTCCCTTTCTTTATGGTTGGTCAGATTATCTCATGCAATGCTCCTTTGGTGAGTGCCTAACTAAAAGCTTGAAGATCCCTGTTAAAAATAACTCACTTTCACCAGAGAGATGACATGTTTAATCCTTACAACTCTTTAAGGCCCTCCACTTTTGAGTCAATGTATCTTTTCTCATACCACCCCTCAATGATGCAAAAACCTAGTGGGAACCATCTTTGAGTCTTTTCGTAAAAAAGGCCATTGCCTAAAACACAGTGCAGACTAAAGCAACATGATGACTCATAGTAGGCACTTTGTACTCACATTGCACCAGGGGTCATGACCAGTAGGGACAGTTTACAGATGCCCTGTGTGGAACCTGCAACCTGGAATGGAGACAAGGTTAGAGCACAGAATAAGCAGCAATTAAACTTTAATGACTTCTGTTTTAGAAACAATAGCATCCAAATTTCTTGTGGCTTATGCTAGTCACTGATGAGAAAGAAAGACTTGGCCCCTGCCCTCACGGGGCTGAAGTTCCAGAGGTAAGCCTCTTCTGACTTCTGTCATAATCAGTTCTGTGCTTTGCTTTAGATTTAGCATGTGTTTGCATTCATAGGAAATGTAACTTCCTGTCAGGCAAGATGGTGCACACCTGCAATTCCAGCAGCTCAGGAGGCTGAGGCAGGAGGAGGTTTGAAGTCAGCCTCAGCAACATAGTGAGGCTGTAAGCAACCTAGTGAGACCCTGTCTCAAAAGAAAAAATAAAAAAGCCTGGGGATGTGGCTCAATGGTTAAGTGCCTCAGAGCAGGTTCAATCCCAGGAAGAAAGGAAGGAAGGAAGGAAGGAAGGAAGGAAGGAAGGAAGGAAGGAAGGAAGGAAGAAAAAAAGAGGGAGGGAGGGAAGGAAGGAAGAAGGAAGGAAAGGAGGAAAGGAAGAAAAGGAAGGAAGGAAAGAAGGCAAATTCCTTGTGCTTAGGTTAAATTTTGTAAGAGTGGAGGGCTACCACAGTCAATCATGTCAGCCTTGCTTTGCTTGACATCGTGTGTGTGAGATTCATCTGTGCTGCTGAATATGCAGTTAAAGTCTGTTCATTTTCATTACTCTATTTATTCCACTGAACGAAGACATCACAATTGATTTAGCCCTTCTTCTGTGAATTGGCACTTGGGGTGTTGCAGTTTGGAAGTATTTTAAACGATAAAAACACTTTTGTGTCTTTTTAAATCATTTTTTACTTGTTCTATTCAGATATAAAAGGTAGTGGAGTGTGTTTTGACATCCTATATGTACATGGAATGTAACTTATTCTAATCAGGTTTCCATTCTTGGGGTTGAACATGATGTGGAGTTACACTGGTCATGCATTCATCATATAAGAACATAGGAAAATGACGTCCAATTCACTCCTCTGTCTTTCCCATTCCCATCCCTCCTCCCAATTTTCCATCATGTCAGCTTAGGAACTGACTTCCTCAACAAGACTCCTAAAATGCAAGAATCAGTAAGTGGGATGAAATCAAACAAAAAGGCTTCTTCACAACAACAGAAATAATCAAGAACGTGAAGAGAGAGCCTACAGAATGGGAGAAAATCTTTGCCACCTGTAGTTCACATAGAGCACTAATCTCCAGGATATATTAAGAACTCAGAAACCTTAATGTCAAAAATACAAATAACACAATCAATAAATGGGCAAAGAAACTGAACAGACGGATTTCACTTTTGTTTCTTCTGACCCATATGTGTAAGCAAGGGACACTCTATTAAATATCTAGCAGTGGCCCTGTTGGGCCACTGTTAAGTGGTATCTAAATTTTTGTTAAGTACCAGATCGTTAAAGAATTGTGGCAATTCCCCCTCCCACCAGTGGGTTAAAATAGCTCCCATTGTTCCAAATTCTCACCAATGTTTGATACAATCAGACTTTTAATTTTGGTTCATCTGGTGGTTATGCTTCTTAGGATATTAGACCTTAGTCACTTAAATGCATTACAAGTATCTTCTTCAAGTACTGGCTCTTATTTTTACTTTACTTAATAGTACTGGAAAAATGTGAATATGTTTTTAATTTAATGTAATAGCATTTATTAATCTTTTCCTTCTATGATTAATTCTTATTTATTATTTCCCAAGATCATAAAGATATCAGCCCATATCATTTTCTAGAAACTATGGTTTTCAGGCAGATTTTTAAAGTACACAAAATTGGTGTGAGGTAGTGATCACTGATTATTTTTTTCAATTGCTGAGTTATCAATAAATCTCACTCATACATTCAATTGACATGTCCCTCTCATCTTCCTCCGGGTCTCCCTTGGGTCTGCTGAAGCCATCGTGTGCCCACAGATTTTTCCATGTTATTCCGTGGCATTTTTCACCCTCCTCCTACTTGGTGGCAAAGCCTGTCTTCCATGATGGAGACTGAAATGTCATTTCTTTTTGGTCCCAGCCACCCTTCCTGCCAAGGGTGCCCCTGTAGTCCAGTCCTTCCCCAGAGGAAATCTGTGTGGAGGGTGAACCTTCCTTCTTGGAGAAGCACACAGTTCCTCCTCTCTGGGTTTCAGTTCTTCTGATCCCAGGTGCCCCATCCTGTCTGCTTCGCTGCCTGCCTGCACCAGGGGCTTTGTCTCTCCCTCATCTCACTCCAGTTAGTTTTCTCCTTGATGGAGAGACTGTCAAGTAAGTCTTCAGTGTCCTCTCTCACAGGACAATATTTGCCAGGCCAGGTTTTCCTTTACTGATACCCAGTAGATATGTCCTGTCCTCTTCCATCTCTAATATATCCATTGGCGTGTTTCTTCATACTCTTGTCTAGCTCACTGGGCTACTTGCTTGTCTGTGATTCTTAATATTATAGCTTGCAATATTTATTAATATACTTTATAGTATTCTGTCTCAATTACTACACTTTTATAATAAATCCTGATATAAGGAAGACAAGGTTTCAACCTTGTTCTGCAAAAATGTCTTGGTTTTTCATATTATTTTATATTTATGAGTGCATTTTAGATGAGCTTAAGACCTTCACAAAACAAGCAAAGCACTCGTTTTGGATTTGTAATGGGATTCCATTGAGGTGACATGGCATTTTTTGGAGATATCTTTTTTGGTGATATCTTTATAATAAACAATACTTTTGATTTTGAAGGTCTTTTAAATGTATAAGTATTTTGTTAGATGTGTTGCCAATTATTTCATATTTTTGATGTTTGCATTTTAAATCTATATTAAATTGTGGCTGGTATGTGGAAAGGCAAAGGCTCTTTGCTTACTGTTTTTGTTTTTGATGGTGCTGCATGCCTGTAATCTAGTGACTGGGGAGGCAGGAAAATCCCAAGTTCAAAGTCAGCCTCAACAAATTAACCAAACCCTAAGCAACTTAGTGAGACCCTGTCTCAAAATTCAGAAAAATAAAATAAAAATTTTTTAAAAGGGTTGAGGAGCTGGGCATAGTAGCATATGCCTGTAATCTCAGTGGCTCAGGAGGCTGAGGCAGGAGGATTGCAAGTTCAAAACCAGCCTCAGCAATTTAGCAAGGCTCTAGGCAACTCAGTGAGACCCTGTCTCTAAATAAGAATATAAAAAAGGAAGGGCTGAGGATGTGACTCAGTGGTTGAGTGACCTGGAGTTCAATACCTGGTACAGAATAATAATAATAATAATAATTTTATTTATTATTGATAATAAAATAATTTTATTATTATTTATAACATTATTTAGTATTATCATTATTATAATATTTTGCTGAAGATATTGATTCAAATGATCTATCTATAGATGTTTTTGACTTTACACATTTAGTCATTTGATCTGAGGCAATAACTACTTGTTTCCCTTTCTTCTCAGTCTTTCTTAAACTCATGTTTATGAATCCGTCCATGCAAAACCAAACAAAAATGGTGATAGCAGCATCTTTGCCTTATTCCCAGTCACAGAAGGAAAAAGTTCCACAATTAAATATGATATTTAATTATTCATTAATATTCATTTATATGTAATATATAATGTAGATATATAAAACACATTGAGCTATATAGATACACAGGCAGATATACATATTTTCATTATAAGAGAGTGAGGAGTTTTCCATCTATTCATAATTTTATGAAGCCTTAAAAATTATGAGTATATATTGGATTTTAAAGACATCTTTATGCATCTTCTAAATTAGCACTTCATTTATTTCTTTAAATATGTTAATGAAGTGAATTACATTACTCCATTTTCTAAAATTAAATGAACCATAGGTTTCTGAAACAAAACCTAATCTTCAATACTATTCGGTCGCCTTGGTAATGATTTTGGTGAAGGGAGGACTCTCATGGAAGTTCATGAGTCAGTTTGTCTTGTAATTTTCTTTTTCTCTAAACTATCCTTATCAGATTTGGTCACTGAGATTATGTAAACTCAAAATGAATTTGGAGTTATGCTTCCTTTTTCTTTTCTCCAGACAATTTTAAGTAAGATTGAGATGACTGATTTCTTGAAATTTTATTGAAACACTTGACAACAACCACCTGAGCCAGGCATTCTCCACGAGGGATATCAAAACCACTGGATCATTGCTTCATTGTGTTCAGTCAGTATTATTAATAATGCTTCATCATATTGCATTGTCTATAATGTTTACCCTGTGAATTTGTGTTCACAGTTCACAGGTGAGTCTGGTGAATATTCCCACACCCTTCGCCTAGATTCACCCAAAGCGAGCATCTTCCCATGTTTCTGCTCTCCTGCTTGTTGGAATTCTCTTACATTTCTCCATCTCCCTTTGCTTTTATCTCACACACACAAATACAAACATAACTAAATCTAAAAATATGTTTTTTTCCTGAACCATTTGTTAGTTGGAGATGCTAGGATATTTCATCGTTAAGTATTCTCTCTGAAGTGCTTTCCTCCTACCATTTGACATTGACATAACTCTATTACCTAAAGTACAGCCTCTGTTCATATTTCCCACACTGTCCTGAGAGTGTCATAGGTTTAAAATTGTTTTTCATTGATTTAGGCTCCAGAAAAAAAAGAATGTTGTAATTTGCAATTTTTCTTATTAGAATAATTCCCAAGCCTGTTAAAATTATTTTTTATAACACTGACATTTTGAAGACAACTTTCAGATATTTTAGAATTTATTTATTTCATCAAGACTTTAAATTTTATCAGTATCCATTATTCAAAAATATCTTTTATTTTCTTTGTATTGTCTGCAATATTTTTAGTTTTATATTCCTTTTGATTTCTAATAGTGTGTGTGTGTGTGTTTTCTGTCTATTTTCCCCTGGATTAATTATGCCAGAGTTTTGCTTATTTCAAAGCACCATCTTTGGCTTTATTGATATTCTAGATATTTCCTTTTTTTTTCTGAAGAGAAAAAGTTTATTTAAGGGCTCACTATGGTTTAAGACATAGACAACAGGCGCCCTTCCTCAGGGCTTCAGGTGAGGCTGAACATCATGGTGGGAGAGTGTGGCAGAGGGAAGCAGCTCACATGGTGGTCAGAAAGCAGAGAGAGATGGTCTCCACTTGCCAGATACAATAACATACCCCAAAGCCATGCCCCAATTCCCACCTCCTCCAGCCACACCCTATCACTTCAGTTCCACTCAGTTAATCCCATCAGGTGATTAATTCACTGATTGGGTTAAGATTCTCACAGTCCAATCATTTCTCCTCTGAACCTTCTTGTGTTGTCTCACACATGAGCTTTTGGGAACAACTCACATCCAAACCATAATAGACTTTTTTATCATCAAACTGGGGATACATACCCATGAATATAGAAGATAAATGAATAGATAGATGAACAGATAGACAGATAGATAGGTAGATGATAGATAAATGCATTGGTAATTATTGACATTTGTCCAAAGTTACATAATAAATTAGAAATACTGTGTACATAACAGTTTTTATGAGTATGCTAAGTGTAGGCATGACCTTCAGTCCATTTCTCCATACAATCATACACTTCTTCACTTTTTTTTTATTCTTGAAATGCAAACCAACAAAAAACAACTATTAAAAACTGGAATTATCCACCACATGTCAAGTGCTGCATTGAATCTTGGAGTAAAACCTTTCTAAGAAAGGTCTAACTCTTAGGGATCTTATCTTCTCAAGGAAGAGAAAGGTGAATCAAAAACTAGTGTATTGGCTGGGCACAGTGGTGCACTCCTGAAATCACCGCAAATGGGGAAGATGAGGCAGAAGGATCTCAGGTTAGATGCCAGCCTCAGTCTCTTCGAGAGACACTCATCAACATAGCAAAATCTTGTCTTAAAACAAAACAATAGAAAGTTTGAGAATGTGGTTCAGTAGTAAAGCACCCATGGGTTCAATCCTCAGTACCAAAATATAAAAATTAAAATATAAAAATAAATTCTAGTATAATGCAGACAAAACCACTCATTTATCTCCATATCAATCTCCATATCATCTTGTGACTTCCCAATAGTATGCACAGGCATGAGTGTCATATGTCAAACATTTAGCTAAATGCTTTACATATTTAAATTCAATTAATTTGCAAAAATACCAATGAACTATACATTATCATTATTTCGCCTACTTCCAAGTTAAGAGATGTGAAACACAGGAAACCAAGTATCTTTTTAAAGAACATTCAGCCAGTAAATGCAGAAGCCAAAATTCAAACTAAGCTTATATTGCCTCCAATTCCATGTTATTACCTATTCTACCTCTTTGTGGTAGAAAATAAGTCATATTTCCCCTTTAAAGGTAATTTCAGATTTTTATACCTATTCTATGTATCTTTGATTTCTGATTTTTTTGTGGTTGTGATTCTGAACACAAACTTGCTGAGAGGACCTAGTTATAAAAAACAATCAGCTGAAAGCTCAAGGCAGTGGTGAAGTGATAATTAATAGTGGCTGCTTCTTATGAATTGTTACCACTTTGGGGCTTCTACTAGAATCTAGATATTTCCTTTTTATTTCACTAATTGATTTTTCATCTTTGTTAATCCTTTTATTTCATTTACTTATAGGGTTATTTTATTGACTTCTTGTAGTGAATGCTTAAATCATTAAATGAAAATATTTTTCATTTTCTAATGCAAGCATTAAGGCTATAATTTCCCTCCAAGTACTGGTTTTGCTGTAAATGGCTTGATATATAATATTTTTGTTTTATAATTGTACTATGTTTTCTTCTTTGATTTATAAACATTTTAGTTCTATATCTTAAAATTTCAAAAATATGAAAATTGATTGACATTTGTTACCTAATTTTTTTTTGTTTTTGCTTTATAGCAATCACATCATATACAATTGCATGGAGTGTATGCCAGTCTTTGGAACTGAATGGAGATTGGCTCTATTGCTTAATAGGAATGAGCACTGTGTTTTTGAAAAGAATACATAATCTCTAATTGTTT
Source organism: Glaucomys volans (assembly GCA_020662805.1). Classification (NCBI taxonomy): domain Eukaryota; kingdom Metazoa; phylum Chordata; class Mammalia; order Rodentia; family Sciuridae; genus Glaucomys; species Glaucomys volans. The sequence goes on from JAJEJO010001960.1 coordinate 192,535, forward strand.
GATGCATTGTGCTATAACTCCTTTTATTCATATTATTAAATTTGCTATTCAAATCTTCTATTTGCTTATTTCTGGTCTACTTGATGTCAGTTGCTGCAAGTTTATGAAAATTAGATATGAATATTAAATAATTCTACTTCTTAAGTTCTATCAAATGTTTATGGATTTGGGGCTGTTATAGAATTGTTTTTATCTTCCTTGTAAATTGAAAATTTGATATTTAGGTAGTGATTTTTTTTTTACCATAAAGCCTATTTGGGTATGTATTAATACAGCTAGTCTAATTTTCTTTTGGTTAGCTTGGCTTGGTATCTATTTATGCATCCTTTGAATGTCATCTGAGTCCTTATGTTTTAGATAGTATGTTTTAGTTACATCTCTTAAAATCAACATACAGCAGGACTTTTTTTTCCTGCAGTCAATATTTGGCTTTCAAGAATGATTAAATTTACACTTTTAGAATATTACTCACCTTTAAAGAAGAATGAAATTATGGCATTTGCTGGTAAATGGATGGAGTTGGAGAATATCAAGCTAAGAGAAATAAGCCACACCCAAAAAACCAAAGGTCAATTATTTTCTCCGATATGCCGATACTAATTCTCAATAAGGGCAGGGTGGGGTGCTAGGGAAGAAAGAGTTACTTTATATTAGGTAGAGGGGAGTGAAGGGAGGGGAAGGGGTATGAGGGTAGGAAGGATAGTAGAGTGAAACAAACATTATTACCTCATGTACATATATGGCTGTATGACTAATGGGATCCTACAATATGTACAATCAGAAGAATGAGACATTATACTCCATTGGCATATGATTTATCAAAATGCATAAATGCATTCTACTGTCATGTATAATGAATTAGAACACATGAAAAAAATTAAATAAAAAAAGAATCTCTAAAACCTACAGAATATGTGAATTCATATAAATTTTCAGAGGTGAAGTCAATATATTGAAATTAATTAAATATTACATATCCAGAAAAAATTTCTATTATTTCTGCCCTCTAATTATGCACTTTCTGTTTATCCCAGTGTTTCTGTTTCCATTCTCCTCTATTCATTTCTTGCAGCCTTTGGACTGGATTGGTGCTAATGTTGTTTTTCATCTTCTAATGTTACTTTTTTATTATAGTAGTTTGGCAGTTAAATCTTCTATGTTTACTTTCTCAGAGGTTCCACTGCTATTTTAGCATGCCTACTTATCAAATTATAACAGATTCTAGTGACTCCTCCACCTGATTTTTATCCAAGAAACTGGCCTGGAACCACGCTGGCTAAAGATGCATCTGGAAGGGCACTAGCTTTCTGCAGAGCCTTTCCAAGTCCCTGGTCCCACCAGCATCCAGCAGCTTCCCTCAGTATCTCCTGAGGCCTGAGAGTTCCCTGATTGTGTTCTCTCTTGGCAGAGGGTGGGTGCTAGCTGCCCCCACCAGTACTGTACTTCAGTGCTTTCTGAGGATATTTGGATCTCAACCCTGGGAGAGGTGAGAAGTCTTCCTGGGGCACTCTGATCACATGTGATCGTATGCAAGAATGTTCAGAGGGTAAATTGATTAGATGATAAGACTTGTAACCTAATTGGTGGATTAACCCAATGATAGGGATTAACTCGGTGGTAACTATAGGCAGGTAGGGTGGGGCTGGAGGAGAAGGGTCATTGGAGTTGTGCCTTTGGGGGTTATATTTTGTCTCTTCTCTGCTTCCTCATTGTCATGTTCTGACTTGCTTTCCTCTGCCATGTGGTTCTGCCATGATGTTGTGCTTCACCTTGGGCCCAGATCTATGGAGTTGGCCATCTAAGGACTGAGACCTGTGAAACCATGAGCCCCCAATAAAATTCCTCACCT
>JAJEJO010001960.1:194393-265791 GCA_020662805.1 Glaucomys volans
GAATTATTTAGATTTTTGTGTCTTTAGACTCCAGTACCTGATGTTGTGTGTATCTGTTTCTGCTGTCTGTTGTTTCTGCTGGTTCACATGTTCATGTATGTAGTTTTTGAATTCATGCTGTTTCTTTCTCCCTGAGCCTTCCTTGTGGAAGCTCTTTGAGGTCTATGTTTAGTTTTATTCCTCCATCTGTGCACTGTGTTTGCCACCTGTAGGTGCTAAAGCCTTGGAACTTCAATTTTAATTTTCTGCTTGGATTTTCTTGGAATATACAAACAACATTGATTTTTTCATCTACAAATGCATGGAAGGGCTGGCTTATGGATAGCCTTGGTTTAATCTTCATTCACTCTCACAGTAAAGGTGTCTTTTAGGTGGAATGTAGACTTTAAGTTGTGCACTTTGTGTGCCAAGCAGAAATTATAGGTGACATAATTCAAAGTCCACGGGTTGGAAAAATCCCTCAGGACACAGCCTGCTGTGGGGCCCACATACTTCTCAGGGTTTCTGCTTTCACTGCATTTTGGATTCTACAGAATCTTTATTTTTACATTAGCTCACTAATGTGTTTAAACCTGCTCTATTTTGTCTATTATTTAAATACCTAATCTTTTGTACTGTTGGAAATGTAAATGGAAATTTCCAGCTTGTACTTTTTCTGTCATCCTCATATTTTCGGTTTTCAAAAATATGATTTTCATGATATGAGAAGTTTTTTTTTCTTCCTTTTTTATATTTTATTTTGAGACAGGGACTTGCTAAATTGCTTAGGGCTTCATTAAGTTGCTGAGGCTGACTTCGAACTTAGGATCCTCCTGCCTCAGCCTCCTGAGCTGCTGGGATGACAGGTGAGTGTCACCAAGCTTGGTAAGAAATTCTATTTTCCTATTACATAATATTCTATTGGATGAATATATCATAATTGAGCTCATATTCTGTTAAAACATATTTATATTTTTCTATTCTCATAATTATGAAAATGCTGCAATGAAAATTATCATATACATATACATATATACATAAAGTCTCATATATATCTACATACACACACATATATGTATGTTTCTGTGTGCATGGGAAATTTTAAAAATATATAACCAATAATTACAACTAAATATTGTGGGTGGAATTTTGTCCCTCCAAAAACAACACTGCAGGATATGACCTTACTTAGAAAGAGATATTGCAGATATATTTAGTTAGGGTGAACTCACACTGGTGTAGGGTGAGCTCCTAATCCATTATGGCCTTGTCCTTGTAAGAAGATGGCCCTGTGAAGGACAGAAACAAAGGGAGAATGAGCCATGAAGACACAGGCAGAAACTGAAGTTGAGCTGCCACACGCCAGGAACCCTCCAGGGCTACCAGAAACCTGAAGAGGCAAGGAAGCCTCCTCCTTTCAGCTGTTCCAAGGAAGTCCTGGGACAACTGACACCATGATTTTGGACACTGGAACTGTGGCAGAATAGACTTCTGTTGTTTCCAGTCAGCTAGTTTGGCGTTTTGTTATAGCAACTCTGTGGAATTAATACATTAGCTTGTAGAGGATGTGCCTATTGGGTTTTAGTAGCTTCCAAGTAATGATTCCTAAAGTGACTGGACCAGGTTTCCTCTGACCATGATGTTCCCTGGGTTCTTCACTGTCAACAGGGGATGCTACTTTTCTGATTTTATGTGTAAAACCATTAATGTTGATTTTAATTTCTGTTTCCCTGATGACCTATGATATCAAGCATCCTTTTGTAGGTTTGTCATTCAGATTTTTTAATGGAGTATCAGTATTTATATATTTTCCATATTTTTTTTTTACTTATTTTAGTCTTATGATTTATAGAAATTCCTAAAATATTCTGGGACCAATTCTTTGTTAGTGATGAACGTTAAAATATCAATCCTCACCTCATGACTTCATGATTCTCTTCATTTTTGGTGTCAGATGATGAACGCAAATTCTTAATTTCAATGTCTTGAATATATCAACGCTGTCCTTCAAAACTTGTGCATTATGTTTTATGTTTAAGAAATTCTTTCCCATCTTTAAGTCATAAAAATATTCTCCTAAAATGTCTTCTGAAGTTCATAATTTTGCACGTTTTCAGATTAAGTCTTCCTTCCATCTGGAATTCTCTCATTATCATTACTTGAGTAGTCCATCTTTCCCGCCATTGACTTCCAAGCATAGACTGTGTTTCTGTAATGCATTGCTGTATTTTAGGCTGTCCATTCTGTCCCATTTCTCTGTCTCTGGCTTCTGCAAAGCACACAGTCTTAAGGACTATTGTTCATTTTCTCACTTTTGATGTTGCGTGTGCAACTAAAAAATCTCTAGACTTTTGTCTTCCCAAGATAAGCATTAAAAGCTATTAGTTTTAAGTACCACTTTAGCTTCTTTCTGCAAGTGTTGATATGTAGTATTTTCAGTTATTGTGCAGTTCTCAATGTTTTCTAATTTTTATTTTCACTTTCTTCTTTGATTCATTAACTATTTACAAGCTTTCCCTCTAGTTTCCAAATATGTGAGCATTAAAAAACTCTTTTTGCTGTGAATTATATTTTAATACAATGCTAATTATATATTGTCTACATATAAGATTCCTTGGTATTTGTTGGTACTACTTTGCAAATATCCAACTTATACTTAAAAATTAAATTGTTCCTTAAATGTCAATTGCTGCACTTAAATTTGTCCATCAGAGCAGAATTACTGATAGTCTTGTTCAGATTTTCTCTATTCTTGCAAAACTTTACCAGCTTGACCTAGAAATTGCAAAGTGAAATACATTCATGTTTTTAATTGTGATTGTGCCTTTGAGGCTTTTTTTTCCGTACACTTTGCTTTATATATTTGAGATGAGGTTATTGAGTGCAAGGAAGATAAGAATTATTAGATCTTCCTGGCAAATTGAGCATTTTGTCTTTATGTAGTGCTCTTCGTTGTTTTTAGTAATACTTTTTTGCCTTAAATTTTATCTTATCTGGAAATAAAAAAAGCAACAGGATCTATGTGTATGTATGCAAATATACGTGTATGTGTACATAAGATAAATAAGTATAAATATGTTCACACTCCTAAATATTATTTATTTCAACCTTTCTGTGTCCTTATGTGTTAAGTGTGTTATTTGTAAACAACATATGGCAGCTTTATAATACATGTGTCTTTGGAATCTCTGTAGCAGGTAAGTTTAATCCTGTTTCATTTATTGATGGAATATTTGGATTTATCATATCAGCTTACTTCGTTTTAACAAATCTGCCCTTCCTGTGTAAAAATTCCTTTATTGTCACTTATTGTAGAGATCAAGTTTTCTTCTATGCCCATTTTTCTTCTTAAGTTTTGGTAAGTTATTTGTTCTATATATCAGATACTGCTTATCCTCAAAATTTTCAACAAGAACATTAGCATGAACAAAGTCTACAGGTAATCCATGTCTCTATTCTCCTTTTGAACAAAGTGTGGAACCTAGAATATTTTAATTCTGATCACTCCACTCCAGTTTCCATGCCATTTTTGTGTAGTATTTTGTTGTTGCTATGTTCTTAGGTTACTCAGTATTACTCATTATCCTGACTGTTATTTTATTTTGCCTAACTCTTAGGTATCAACATATTTATTATTCACTTTTACTTTTTTCATCTCAAAGTTTCCTTCCAGCCGGGCATGGTGGCGCACGGGACTTGGGAGGCTGAGTCAGGAGGATCGCTAGTTCAAAGCCAGCCTCAGCAACTTAGCAAGGCCCTAAGCAATTCAGTGAGACCCTGTCTCTAAATAAAATACAAAATAGGGCTGGGGATGTGGCTCAGTGGCCGAGTGTCCCTGAGTTCAATCCCTGGTTCCAAAAAAAAAAAAAATGTTTCCTTCCATGAGGGCCTGTTGACTATGAACTAACATTAGGTATCTGAAAAGGTCTTTTTAAAAATTCACTTTTGAGTAACAGATTGGCTGTTAAAGAACTTATTAATTATAGACCTATTTTAAACACTTTGAAGATACATATAAATTAATCAGTTTCTGTGAAGAGTTTCAAAGAGGCCCTAATCTTTGTTTGCAAAGTACAAAGTTTCCTATTTGTATATATGAATCGTATTATATAAATCCTCAAAATCTTTAACCACTGTTTGCAGAGCTGCTTTTTGAAAATGCTATCCTCCTTTCCTAGGTAGCTGCAGTAGTAAATCAACCTTTGGGCCAATTTTAAGGAAATACATTCAGTTTGAATTTTAGTCATCTGATTTAAGAGGACCGATTCCCAAACTCTAAATCCAAAAAATAGCTGGGTATCTTTTACCATAAAACAGCTTCCAGTATTCAGTTACTCATGGACTAAAGCAGAAATGGAGTCACACTTGGCCATTTAGGCATGGCACTGGGTTTTAAATGTCCTTCAATTCCTCCGCTGGTGAATACATGCCATTTATCATGTGCCATCCACTCGACACGGCTTCTTGACATTCCCAGATGTTATAGCATGTCATGTGAAGGTGATATAATATACTCTGTCCCCTTTGGACACATGATTCACAACACATAACCGTGCCAACCTGAGAAAAAAACTTCTTAAATACTGAGAAATCGAAAGACATAAAATGTTAAAATTGCTTAGGTGAAATGGTTTCCTTGGAGCAGTCTAGCAGGTCATCCTTAAGACTGGAAGTCTATCAAGAACCAGCATAGGCGGCCTCTTACTTTGAACAGGGGAGGAGAATGGATGCTTATCCCTTCATTTCCCTTTCACAGGGGTCTTCCCACTGGGGTGTGTTGTGTGGAAGGTGTTTCCCGGCTCAGCTCAGTCAGCTCTGGGCATTTTAAGCCTTGCTCTTTCCATACTTGTTGACCTTCCCTATCTACCACCATCTACCAGGATGCAGTGTGGAGAAAGATCTCTGCACCAGGACTCAAGAGCACTAGAAGCCAGTGACATTGCTTCATTTCCTCATGTATGAAATGAGTACCCGTCCCACCCTACCTTCCAAATCCTGTCTTAACACTCCTACCCCCACCAGTCAGAATTTTTCAGCACCATGCTCAAGCTACATCCAATTGCAAACTCTAGACTTTTATAAAAACAATGCATTTAAGTGGTTTTGCAGAATGGTGAAAAGTCAAAAAAGAGTGATGGAGGAAAAGTGCTGTGTTGGGAGAAGGTAAACCATTCATTCATTCATTCATTCATTCAACACACCACTCTCTAGACCCAGGTGCCAGGTGCAGGAGTCTCTCTCGTATTCTACGGTTTATTTTCTATTGGGAAGATACTGGAAATTTTAGCAGGAAGAAACTGTCAGCAAGGAGTGAGTCAGAGCATTAAAAGAGAGCAGTGGTCTCTTTTAAGGTGACACATGGCCTCTGAAGAGGTGACATTTAAGATGAGAGCTAAATGTCATGTGATAAGAGGGGCATATAATCCCAGGAAGTGGTTTAAGTCTAAGAGAGAAAGGAGTTTGTATGACCAAAGGCCCAAAGGCCAGTGGACAAGGAGTATGTTCATGGAAGCAGGCAGAAGCCCATCAAGTAGGGTGATGAGTTAGATCAGTGTCTGTCTTTCAAGCATGATGGAAAGCTTCTGGAGAACTTTAAGATCAGCATGTTTCAGGGAGTCGGAGAAGACTCTCCTTGGAGGTAGGACTGAGTAGGTTGGGTTGGGGGGAAAGAGGAGAGATTATAGGTAGGTGGCTTAATTTTCAGGACTGATATCACAAGGTACCACAGACAGGGTGGCTTATGCAATTATTAATTTTCTCACAATTCTGGAGATGTCTGAGGTCCCAGCGTCAGCAGGCTTGAATTTTTCTCTTTGGCTTATAGGTGGTTGTTTCTTCCCTGTGGCTTTACATGGTCTTCCCTCTGTTAAACGTGTGTGTTCAACTTTCTTCTTCTTCTTATGAGAACAGCAGTAATATAGGACTGAGATCCACCCTAATGGCCTCACTTTAATTCAAGTACCTCTTTAAAGAACCTGTCTTCAAATGCAATCACATTGTAAAGTATTGGGATTTAGAATTTCAACGCATGAATTTGGGGAAAGGGGTGCAGGACCAGCCAATAATTGTAGGGGATATAACATGACAAAGGCTTGGTGGCTGAATTGGTATGATACCTATTGGTAAAAAGTGAGGGGACCAGCCTGGCTGAGCAGAGTACACATGTACCAGAGTCACAGAAGTCAGGTGATCAGTAGAAGTTGAGGCCAGGCTGGTGAGGCCCTTGGACTTTGGTTAAGGAACTTTGACCTCCTGCTATAGGTCATGGGGTGCCTTGGAGGGTATCTGAACAGTGAAGAAGAACTAGGAATGGATGGTTAAACCTCTGGTTATATGAAAGCCAGGCATGAGCAGACTGAGTTAGGAGATTGCTCAGGACATGGGCCTCAACTTTAGCCCATAGGGACAGAAAAGAAAGAGGAAGGAACATTTCCCAGGAAGAACTGCCAGTACTGGAAGAAAGAAGAGGAAATAGGACTCCACCTGGGAAACTGTGAGAAAACCAGACAGGCAAGGATTTCCCTGCAACACCTGTGCTGGGATGGCAGTCAGGAAGGCGGGGCAGCCCACCTGTCTCCAGCAGGCATGGTAGGGGTTGGACATGTTGGCTCACTGGGATGGGCAGGCACATCAGGGTGTCACCTGAGGATGAGACAGACCTCAGTTCAGATCTCAGCTCCCTCATTTACAGGAGTGTACCTTAATCTCTTTGAACAGATCACTTAATCTCTTTAAGCCTTAATTTACTTAGATGTCTAATGGGAGTAATAAACTACCTTCCTAGACTTTGAGAGTGTTAAATGAGGTGATGTGTATGATGCCTGACTCACCATAGCTGCTCAGACTCTTCTGCATCTCATTTAGTAGAGCAAAGCCCTCAAACAGCAGAACAGAGAAATCTAGGTGTCTATGACATATCTGATGTGCCCTGGCATGGGACACAACCGGGTGCTCCCTGCAAAGAGCCGAAAAGAGCTGGTGTGGCTGGTCCCTGTGCATTTCCTTATCCGACCACATTTTCCTGGCATGGAAAACAGTGGATACTGAATGAAGAGCCAGGGAAAAAGCTAACTACAACTTGTGTGGTCCTCATTGATTGCAACTGTCAATGAGTCTATTTATCTTGTCCCTACCACCCAGCAGGAAAGGATGTCACTCTTTCCATTACATTTAACTCTAAAAGCAACCTTAGTCCCAGTTTGTAGAGAAGGAACAGATTCAAACCAAGTTAGGAACTTTTTCAAGACATACATAGTTGGAAAATAGAAGAGCTGGATTTGCATCCTTGGCCTGTCTGAGTCTAGAAGTTACCTCTTTCCACTCAGCTCTACTGCTTCCTTTTCTTGCCCCCTACAAGTCTCAACATTTCAGCTACAAATGGGACTAATTACACATGACTTATCTCAACCTACCTTCCTTTTCCCAGGCTGTGTTAAAGGAAACAAATGAGAGTGAGTATGTTCCAGTTAATTTTGATGCAATCGTAAACCACCCCAACCTTAGTGGCATAAACAACCACTTGATTACACTCATGGGTTCTGTGGGTCACAAATTTGGAAATGGCTTGACTTGGTTCCAGAATGTCCAAGGCTTCTGTTGGGAAGATCCAAACAGCTAGGAGGGAGGTGACTCCACAGCCAGAAAATGGAATTACCTGGAGATTCTGGGATGCCTCAAATGTTGGACTTCGCTGGGGCTGTCAACCACACCTACAGGTAGCTTTCCCATGTAGACTACGATCTTCCTAACATAGCAGCCTTACATAGCTGCACTTTTACCTGGAATAGCCAACTTCCAAATGTGAGCATCCTAGCAGACAGAGCTGAAGTTACATTGCCATGATGAGAAGTCAGTCAGTCATCTGAGAAGTCATGTAGCATCACTGCCTGAAGTCTCTTGGTAGAAGCAGCATTCAGATTCAAGTCTCCTCAGATTCAAGGAGAGAACAGATTTCCATCTTGCAATGGGAGAATGATCACTAAATAATCACCACAATAACCACAACAGGGTATAAAGGCCCAAGAAAAGTACATGAAATTGTTTAAGAAACCCTTGCTGCAATTAATGACATATTTGTTCTTTGTTCTTTTTCTTTCTCCCTGAGCTTAAAATACTCAGGCCCAAACAATGCTGAGAATGAACAGGATTTGGTTGTGAGCTAGTTTTCCTTGCTCTTTCCTGAAGAGAAGGCCTCAACTTAAAAATGTGATAACAAGTTCCTTCAGTGGCCGCTACATTTCTGTCTAGCACCAAACTTCTGAAAGCAATGTTGAAAATTCTGTAACCTACCCAGTCACTGGGGGGTCACAATGACCCAGTATTAGCAGCAGAGATGGTGAAAGGGAACAATAAATGGATCCAGTTGTTTAAAAATCAGCTTTTTAACCTTTCTTTTAAAGTTAAGTACTCTGAGTTGAATTAAATTTGGGTCACACGTAGAAAGTCTCAGTTTGATTTTCTTTTTAAAAATGTTTCCATAAGTGGGCATAATTTACTTATTTTCTTCATTTATCCAGCATAAATAACAGGGGCTGTGTTTTGTTGCTCAACTAGGCAAAGCATTAATGACCAGTGTGAAAATAAGAGAGAAAAGCTGTGTATGTGTGAGGCCTGTTTGTTAGATTCTATTTTCTGGAACGGAGGAGTTATTTACTTATTAAAAACTATTGACCCAGATAAGTTGCCTGTGGGTCATTATTACCTTGCAGGTGAGGCCCTGGCCTTGGGGCTCACAGTGACCAGGACTTACATCATTCTGCTCACTAGTTTTTTGAGCAAGACCTTTAAAGGAATGTGCCCCAAGAACAAGTCAAGAATAAGCAGCGCAGTCTCCAAAAATTTAAAGATTTGTATCACTATGTTGGTGATAATTGTGCATTTAAATGGACATTACTCAGAGGCTATGAAGGCTAAAAAATTTTTAAAAATCAAATATCCTAAGTTACCTTTTCTGATTTGAAACTACTTTTTGTTGTTTATTTGGTGGTTATCTTCTATGCCACTCCTAAACCATTATATATGGGAGAAAGATGGAGTTTGGCTGATGTGAATTGATATTCTGCACAATTATGTGAATGTGGATAAGTCACTCAATCTTCCTGGGCCAGTGATCTGATTATAATGAAATAGGGAAAATGGCACTCGGTGTTGCAAGAATTAAAGGAGGTATGGAATCTATGACACTTGTTGCCAAGTCTAAGTAAATGGGGATCTTTAACTTCTGGGTTGCTTGATTCAATTTTTGAATTTGGATTGGGGGTGTAGCTCAGTGGTGGACTGCTTGCCTGGAATGCCTGACCCCCTGGGTTCAATCCGCAGTACTGCAAAAACAACAGCAGCAGCAACAACAACAACACATACACAAAAGCAAAACAAACAAACAAACAAACAGAAATCCCCACCATTTCCACATATACAATGGTGTCATGAGGCAGACAGCACTACAGTGCTTTATACAAATGTGTGAACTTGAAGCTCTTGGGCCTTTTCCTCAAGTGCACCAGATCAAGGCTGTGACTGGCATTTCAGAGACTTGTGAAGTAAGATGAGAGGAGACATTTTTACATTTACTAAACTTTGACTATGTACAGCATACTGTTTCATAGACATTTTCTCATTTCCTTCTTATATAATGACCTTACACAGTAAATGTCACACTGCTTAGTCAATTGCTCCCAAACACAATGGTTAAATGAAGTTGTCATTCATTATTTCTCATGAATCAACTGGGCAGTTCTGATATGGGCCAGGCTTGGCTGATCTTGGCTTGCTTATACATCTTTGATGGGTTGCTGGGTTATCTGGCACTAACGAGGTTAGAGAGGCCTTGGCATGACTCCAGGTAGTTTCTTTTCCTCCTGCAGGGTTGTTTTGTTCTGTTTCTTCTCATGGCAATGGCAGGAGTCCAGAAGAGAGAGAAAACATACACACTGCTGTCCCATTGGTCAAAGCGAATTGTATTATGCCAAGCTCTGAGTTGGAGCAGAAGGCACTTCTGCTGGAAATAGATTCCAGGAGGCATGAACAAATGGGGCCAGTAAGGTACTTCACTGTTCGAATAAGCATTGCTCTTACTCTTACTCATAGGCAAAGAGATGGAGGCTACCAAGGTCATGCTCTTTGGTCAGTGGCCTGCTCCTGGTGTTTCTCTTTGCTATCTTCTTTCCCAGGGATCTTCTACTTGGAAATGTTTTCTCATCTGTTCTGTTTCCCCAATCTTTCTTATTTTTTTGGTCTGAACTTGAAATTTCATGTAAAATGCTTGGGATCAACCAACTGATTCTTAACAATACTCAGTATAATGACATCATGGGAAAGTGAAGGTAAATAGGTAACATAGGTCCTACTAATTAAAGAAAATCAAGAGAGAACAGATATGTAACTGGACAGAGTATAAATGGAAGAAAATGAGTTATGTTTCCATTTATCCTCTGTAGGCTGGCTTCCCTGATTTTGTCTGGGTCAGTTTTCACCTTTCCATGCTATTCTTTTTGGAATCTGATACTCAAATCTAAAAAATGCCAGGTATTGGTGTGGGCCTGGGGCAGTTCCTAACTTGTTGACCTTGGGCAAGGAAATAATCTAATTACCCCAAGATTCCATTTCCTCACCTGTGAAATGAGAATAATCAGGCATGTGCTGATTTGTGTCTTAAAGTAGGACCTGAAGAGAAGAGGGCAGCCGAGTCAGAGCCCCATACACCCATCATGAGTCAAATCTGTCCTCAAGCATCCTTTGGTGACCAAAATGATAGTTGACTATCACAGCTGCAGTGCTCTGGAGGTGCGGCCAGCAGGGCACAGGAGGTTGAGCAACACAAGGGCTGTTAATAGATTTTATGGCTTTGTTGAGTACCTCAAACTTTACTTATTAATTATAAGATGTGGTCGAGTCAGGTTACAATATGTGCATTGTGATAATTAATTTGTATAGGCTCCTACCTAGAAACATAAAGAATGTGCAGGACTAAAACTCCCACAAGGGAGTAATCACTTTACTACTTTTTTTTTCTCCTCAGTTCAGAAGCAAAGGCTTTGAGGCCCTCCAAGCCTAGTCCAGTGCTCCCTGGTGGGGTGATACAACCTGTCTAGGTGCTCAGGAAATGTCTTGAATCAATGAATAAATAAATAATTTTATTTGCTTCTGTATTTCCCTATCTACTTTATTTCCAGATTACTTCTTATGAACTTTGAATTGTGGCATGAATGGAAATAGGGTTGGAGTTTCTTCTGAGCCATTTGTTAATGTTTATTGAGTACCTTTGTGATTAGTGGCTTAGGTGTGGTTAAGGATGTCGAGATGTGTTATTGTCCCTGTGCTCAGGGATCTGACAGTAGTCCCTAGCATGAGATTTTTATAAGGCAGGAAGTCAGGTGGCCTGCTTAGAGATCTAGAGTGACAACAAAGTGGTAACTTCTTGAAGAGAAGTTTAAATGTGATCCTCACTGCAGAAGTAAGTTTGTCTTTTCTGATTCAGCAGGTTCATCAGCCTCTGAGAACCACTGCTGCCCTGCTCCGAGATGGTACAGAACCAGATCATTGCCACCCTGTTCCAAGGCGATCGACCCTGCAACTCCTAGCAGCATTTAAGTTTTTCGGTTCTGGTGTGTGGCTGGCGCCCTCCCCAGACCAGGCGGCGTAGAGCGTCCAGAGACCCAGCCAAGGGCAGGACCCGCAGCGACGCCCGCCCAGTCACTAAGCCCAGATGTCAATTCAAAAGGCATGGCAGGGGAGGGTCCCCTGAGCCCCCGCAGGCGACCCTCAGGCGCCAGGCGATCACTTTCTAGGGGAGCCCGTTATCCCTGGAAGCAGCTGTTTGGAGAACCTGACTGGGGACGCCGAGCCAGAGGGCTCCCGGGAGTCGCCCACCATGGTCCTTTGGGAGCCGGTTCCTGACTGAAGCAGGAAAACGCGAGTGCCCCGCGTGGGGTACGCGGGAGGAAAGTTGGGGGCCAAAGCCGCCAGGCTGGGAGCGCCAAACCCGGGGCCTGTGTCCGCGTCTCATGAATATGCACGAGCCACCTCCCTCCCTCCGTGACGTCACGGGCCGTCCCGGGGTGAGCGCCAGAGCCGCTCCGGGTCCGCGCCAGTGAGCGCGGCTGCTGCCGGCGAGCGAGCGGCGCTGCGGAGGGCACCGGAGGCAGAGCGCAGCGGCGGCGACGGCGGCGGCGGCGCCTGAAGCGCACCCAGCGGGCACCGCGAGGCGGCCTGCGACGCGGCGGACACCGGGAGGCGAGAGCCGGCGCGGACAGTAGGCGGCGGCGGCAGCAGCTTGTTGGCGGCATCGGCGGCGAGGATGCTGCCTGGGAGGCTGTGCTGGGTGCCGCTCCTGCTGGCGCTGGGCGTGGGGAGCGGCAGCGGCAACGGCAGCAGCGGGGGCAGCCGGCGGCGCCGCCTCCTCGCGGCTAAAGGTGGGTGCTGGGGAAGTTTTCTCCTCTCCGAGCAGGGAGGCAGGGCAGGCTTGAGGGTGCAAGCGGCGAGGACCCGGGCTCACGCTGAATTTGCCCAGGGTTCTTCACCGCAGCTTCTTCGGCTTCTGTGCGCCCGCAATTCCTGAAGTCAGCGCCCTATGCAGCGAACCAGACAGGTTCTGCCCGCGGACGCCGGCCCCATCCCTGGGCGGGGTCCCGAGGCCAAGGAGAAGGCGAGGTCTGGGGAGTCTAGACAACTTTGGGGGCGTTCTGTGCCCGGGTGGGAGCGTCACGGGCTCCGGCCCAGGGATGGCTCCAGCAGGGCGCTGGCACTGCCGCGGGGAGAAGCAGGTGTCTGCTCCTGCCCCGGGGGAAGGATCAGCGGCGGTGTCTTTAAAGGAAGAAGCTGAGCTGTGACTGGTCTCCCAGCTCCAGGATGGAGTGGACCTGGATGCTCTAGGGAAGGCCCTGGTGGCACTCCGCGCGCTCCCCCAGGGCGGCTCTGGCTCCCCTGGGAATGCGCGCCCTCCCTCCGGGTGGGCGGCAGAGTCCGGAAGAAGTGTGCGATGTGATGCTCCTCCGCCTCTCCAACTCTGCTTGGACTCCCGAGGTCGGAGATTCCGAATCTGCACCCCTCCTTTGTTCATCCAGTTGTTCTGAAGCTATTGACCTCCCCACGTCTCCCGCCTGGAAGGAAACTAGAACCTTGTGAATCCTGGAAATGTCAGGCGATCTGGGAGCTGGCGAGCCCCGGACTTTGCTGCTTGGGAGCACCGGCAGGGGCTCCGGGAGGGCGGATCTGAAACGGAAGGTCACGTGCTAGCAGACGGTGTGGAGACGTCGGAAAAGCAGGGCCGCGTGAGGGTGGATGCCGGTGGGCGCAGGGGAGGCTGTGGCGTATCCAGGCTAGAGCGCTCAGCCTAATGATAACTTGTTGATTCTCTGCGCTGTTGACAAGGAGAGCGTGCGTTTGGTTTGTGGACTGTAGCCAAATTTGTCCCTTGACAAAGAAGAGGGTACATGATCCTTGGAATCTTGTCTGGCGGTCACCTTAGGGCGGAGGGGTTTGCGCCAGTCGGAAAAGAGGCTCCTGATCCAGAGGCTGGCTTTGAACTCTACTGTGTTCAGAGAAGCGAATGCAGATCAGGTTGAATTACTCTTGGCGGGTGGAGAGATGCAGAGGAAGGCGGTCGGTCTTGTCTGAGCTTTGGGAACTGCTTCTCCTGTAACTTGAGAGTAATTAATGAATCTGAGAAGAATAGGAAGAGTTTCTGTTTATTTGTAATCTTGTATTTTTTTGTGATGTAACTTCGAAAAGATCTTATTAGTAGGCCCCCTATTTCTTTCTAACCTCCTCCCCCGCTCCCTGTGTATCTTTGACAGTGTTTCTTCGGGAAAGACGAAGAAAAACTCATTCTGGAAAAAAAAAATGTGTCAAAAGTAGTGTGATAAAGGTGACACGGAGATGAAGGGATCAAGCTGACAGATTGTTTCGGTGAAAACAAGAATAAAAAAACAACAAACTTCCCACCCTTCTGCCTTGTTCCTCAGTATAGAAGCTTTGTTAAGCAGGCAAATTACGTTTTTGGCGGGGGGCGGAGATTTTCTATTTCTTTGTCGCAGAGTAAGTGGCATATTTATAAGCAGATGTCTACAAACAGGGGAGGGGGTTCACAGCAAGTGAAAATCAGGGAAGAAGTCATGTGGGAAGAAAACCTGGTGTGCATAACACATTGCTGAGTTCTCACGTCAGGATGGAAAGATGAGAGAGGGAGAGAAAAATAAGGCTATCAATGATTCACTTTATGTGAATAAGTACGTGCATTTTAACCAACATCCTTCATCTTCCCCACTTAGAACATATCCATTTCACGGTTAAAACCAGTCATTTGTCTTCCCAGTATAAAAGTTTATAGATCCTCTGAAGTGAGAGTTACTGCCTGAACCCCCCTTGTTTCCTCTTTCCCCTTATAACCACTGGGGGGCAGCAAAGAGCACCGTTTGCTGCTTTTTTTTTTGAGACTGTGTAATATTTGATCACAGCAGACATTCATTATGACACTTTAGTTTGTATTTACAGGACCGACTTTCTTCATTACAATGCACTTGTGGTTTATGTTTTCAAATCATGTAATCTCTGAAGAATGTCTGAGATAATAATAATAATAAAAAAAAAACTATATGCTTTCTGTGTGATGCACCCTGGCTCTGATTTTGCCATTTTTAAGGTTCATGTTGTTATTCCCATCACCAAAAAGAGAAAAGTCAGGAAGTGTGTGTAGATGATTGGACAAAAAAATATCTTTCTTCTTCCATACACTTTTGTATCTATTGAGGGAGAAAATCGGGAGGGTGACATTAAGCTGTCTGGCAGAGTTGAATGTACCCTCTGGACAATATTGTGTGCTCTCCGCTTCGCACTGGCATGCGATGGCTGTGTCTGTGGGGCACAGCACACCTTCCTTGTTTCTTGTTGTGAGAGATCAAATAGCTAATCCCCAACAACAGGTTGGGTTTTCACAGAATCTCTGCACTTTCAGAAATCATAGTGTCTTGGCAGTTATAACCCTTTCCCTCCACCCTTCTCTATCTTGTCTATCAAAAAAGAAAAACTCTTATTGAGTTCCTTGAAAAGACCATATTACCCACCATGTGGTCTATGAAAAAAATCTGGGGAGGGATTTTGGACCCAGGGAGTCTCTGAGACAGAGAAAGACATGCCTTGCCTAAAGGAAAGAAGACAGTAACTGCATCTAAAGGTTTGTGGTAAACTTGGCAAAATGTCCTGGGTCTTACCATCTCAAGGACCACCAGGTACACTGTCCCCTTCCAGTGTCCAGCATCCAAGCATAGAAGTCATTTGGGACAATCTTTGAGTATAGGCTTTCAGTTATTGGTGTGCTCTCACCTGTGTGCCCAGAGCCTGGCCCAGGGCTCTGGAAGTTTCTGAGCAGATAGGTGAAGACCATCATTATGATCCTTCCATCCCTACCTGATTTTGAGGAATTTTTGACCCAGCTAGAGAGACAAGATTTTTATTTGGAAATTTTAAGAGAATGGCAGTAGACAGAATTTGTCCAAAGTCTAATACTGAGTGATGGGGACATAGGCAAGGGACATGGGGGTGAAGAGAGAAAGCTTGAAAAGTTAGCATTTGGTAACAGGGAGAGGAGAGCACAGAGCAGAATTCTAATAATAATAGTGCAGTTGTAATTGTAGCATTTGGAGCCCCTTCTTAGCAAGTAAGAGATGTGCTAATCCCATTTCCAGGATGTCCTGAACTCTTACAGCACAAGCACAGCCTGTGTGTTAGCCCATTTTACACATGAGAAAATGAGTCGGAGAGAGGACACGTGACCTGCCAAGAGCTTCAGCTAGAGAGTGTGGCACTGAGGTGAGACTATAAAGGGTTGCCACGCCATGCACTATTTGCCAGATGTTCTTCCCTTTGAGGTTGAAAACAGGTCTAGGGATCACCAGGAAACTGAGTGGTTTGTGTGTCTGAGTTACCCAGGTGACTTTGAGGGTCCAGGTTGCTGTATCAAAGGGGCCTGCAAGTGAATGAGGAAAGTGGACCTTGCTTTTACCTGTTGAAACCAGGTGCTCGCTCAGAGCAGTAGCCTCCTCCTCCTTCCCACAGATTCAAAGCCCATCTTGAATATTCTAGGCTGTACATTTGTAGAACTTCCTGCAGGGGCTGAGATGGTGCAGAATAGTGTGATGAATTTTCCTTAATCATCCCAAGCAAGTATCATGTGTCTCTTAGGGACACGACAGAACCTTTTCCCTACCTGCAACAGAAATGCCAAAAAGCCTTCAGCAGAGCATCAGAGTGTACGTCAGAGTCATCCTGACTCACCTGTGGTTCCTGGACCAGAGGTGCTTCATCCCTGCCCTGCAGCCTCTGGTCTTCTGGCTAGAAAGTCATCTTCCTCAGCTTCATTCCCATTGTTATTCAAGATGTGGTCACACATGGACATGGCCATCCCCAGGAACCTTCCCAGGTTGGACATCCCAGGAGACATTGACTCTCCCTCTGGCTGCCTGTGTTTCCTTGTCCAGTTCCAGCACCACTCTTCTCTGAGCCCTGGGAATATGGTGCTGGCCCTTGCCGTGGGTCCAGGCCCGACCTTGAGACATGAGATGAGCAGTCAGTGGTGTTTGGCTTAGTGAATGCTCCTGTTTGTTATTCAGGGCATTAGTGTTTCTTGTCCCAGGCTTTCGAGATTTTTCTCCCTTCCTGTGTAAAGTAAATTTTGGGCTTAGTTGCTTGAGAAATCTGGGTTCCAGTCCAGGTCCTCTCACTTATCCATAGATGATCTTGGGCAAGTTAATTAATGCTTTTGAGACTCAGTTTCCTCATCTGTAAAATGGGGATAGAGAAATCTACCTGGCAAGGTTGTCCGCATAGTGCTTAGAAAGCACTTAGCTTATTTTGTGGTATATAGAAGGCACTAACTATACAATGGTTGTAATTACTGATCGCTTAAACACCTGTCTAATGTTGGCGACTTGGAGAAATTCTCCCTTTCTGACCTCTTAGCAATTCAGTGCCTCTGTTCATATTTTCTCCCAGCTCAAACTCTGTTTTGTTTCTCTGCCTCTCAGTCTGTCTTCTTGCTCTTTCTCTCTGTGTGTGCATGTGAATGTGTGTGCAAATATCATATACAAATATGAACGCACGTGTACACACGTGTTTGACTTTGTTTATAAAAAATCTCTGCTGCTTTCACTGGTCTGTGAATGCCTTTGAAGCCAGAATCCCCCTTTTATTCACCTCAAACTGCCTGGAACTTAATGCAGGGTCAGCTCAGAGGAGGGGTCAGCTCAGAGGAGGGGTCAGCTGTGTTTGCTACATAAACAGTCATACAAGTGTGACTCCATGTGCAGACCAGAGGTGTGGGAGGTTGTGGGCCTTGGAGGAAGAGCTTATGGGGGTGATTTGGGATGTAAAGAAATGTTTCCTACCCAGCTGATGCTTTCCTCTTAGCTCTGCTGTCCCAGACAGCAGAGAAGCATTGTGTTCATGACCTTTATAGTGTTTGCGATTATGTGTGTTTAGACAGACAGGGATGACCCAAACTAGATACCCAAATAAAAGACTGAAACAGATCATTTATTTTATCGTTTGTTATGTATCCCACCAGTAATGGGCCCTGTGAAAAAAGTTCCCTTGGAAAAATGGTTTTGTGGATAAGCAGTGGAGAGGACTGAACTTGGGGAAGAGTATCAAACTGAAGGCACTGGTGCTGAATAGGACAGAGCATTGTCCTGTGAGCTGTGGGGAAGAAGCAGGCAGAGGCAGGATGGGGCAGTGGTCAGAGAGGAGTCAGGCTCGCTGAACATGCCCTGAGCCCTGTTCCTTAGCTTTTTCAGCCAATGGCTATTTCTCCCTTCCTGTTATTCTCTCTGAGGGGAACAAAATATTAAAGCAAGTTCCAGATATCAAAGGGTTCATCCTCTGTCTAGGGCAAACCTCACACGTATGTGAACTGTTGCAGAACTTGGTAGCTTATGGGAAAATGGCAGATTGTGCATCATGGATCCCAAAAAGTCTTGTAAGAAAGAGATTGGCAAGGTAATAAGAAATTAGGGAGGCCTGCTGGAGGAGATGAAAGGAATCTTGATGGATGAGTATGCACTGGGTGAGCAGCTGGCCATGGGGCAGGACAGGTGAACTCTAGATAGTAAGAATGTCCATGATTGGTACCCAGGCAGCAGTGAGGGGCCTCAGCCAGCATAGAATATACCCTGTGCCAGGCATTGACTTGAAGTTTTTCCCATGTCAGCTGGTTTGATCACCACACCAACTTTAAAGAGGCAAAACTATTCTCCCTTTTTAACAGAAGAGGAAACTGAGGTCCCAGCTACTTGCTCAATACCTCACAGTTCCAGGGCGGGAGAACTGCAGTGCCAAACCCAGAATGCTGTGGTTGACATGCATTTCCCACCTTGCAGGGGCTCACCTACCAGAGTGACTTTCACGTCTGCCTCAGGAAGGCTCTGCGTGGATCAGAGAGGCTCTGTAGGCCCGGAGGCATCGCCTCCCTGTCTGAGAATATTTGCTTGAATTTCATGTCAAAATTGCTGCAAGAGTCAATTTCTCTGGAAGCCTCACTGTCTGATTCACTCCTTGATTCAGAATGAGCAGGGTTCATCTCTTCCGGTCCAGGCATCTTGAAGCCCTTCTTCTTCCTGTCATGCCTGGCCTCAAGCAGAGAAGGCAGCTGTCTGCACCAGTGTGTTTGGAGGAGTGTTCTGTTCCAAAAGACTGTCCCAGCTGGCTGGCCTATGTGCCCACGATTCTGTTATGGCTCTTCATTTGGATCACATATTGCCCTCTTCTGACTCTTTTGGAACCAAGCAGGTTAATAAAAGATACCATGCATACTTTGAAGTATGTTAGATGGTTGGACACTAGAAGCTGAAGAGAGAGTGTTGAGAAAGGCATAGTAGGAGGAGGTTTTTCAGAAAGAGAAGCTGGTGTTTGCTTATGACAGCTAGCTTTGCTTTTAATATTATCGCAAGAGTTCATATATGTCAGTTGCATCTTTCACAAATACTCATTTCACAGGTTGGTGAGTGGACATCACAGGACCTGTAATAGAGCTAAGAATAGATCAAGGGGTCAGACTGATTGTAGCTGGTTGTAATCCAGTGGCAGGCCACCGGCATGGCAAGTCAGATGACTTCTTGCTGCCTGAAGCCATTTATCTGAAGCTTAGAAATTTTCTAATTCTTGGAGCAGATGACTAGTCTCTAATACATCCTCAGGTCCTTGCTTGTCCCCAGCCCAGAGTACCCTCTGGTCACATCCATTCTCCGGAGGGGCATCTTTGGCAAGAAACTTTTCTCCTTTTTTACTTTAGCCCCATTCTTCCCATCCAAAGCTCTCTCTTTGTCCCTGTTGGGGAACTCCAGGGTATGACCAGCCCCCTGTATCCTGACTCTAACATCACTGTCCTTCTGAGAATCTACTACTTGTCTTTATTTAGGCAAAAGGAATCCTCCAGCTTATTTATCTCTGTACATCCATCACCTCCTTTCCTTCATCATGTCCACTTGATTCTACCCAGAAAGATCTAGAACCCATCCTCCAAACCCATCCTAGGATGGCAGCATGATCCCCAGTTCTGCCTGGCTTACAAGAAATTCCATTCACCATGAATTCCATCCTCACCAACCATGCAGGGATCTGAAGTGGCCCCAGGACTTTGGAGTTTCTCAAGCTTCCATCCCTCGCAGGTTGCCCTTTGTTATGCCCACTGTTAAGACAGCATGGCCCCTGAGGTCCTGGGATCCTATTTCCACAGGCACTGGGGTCCTTACACCAGTGCCCAGACTCACAGTCTCTTGCCACATTCCATCGTCATTGTCCCTGTTCATTCTTGCCCCTTCTCAGTTTAGGTGGATACCCCAAAGCTTCCCACCTCTTCCACCTCTCCTGCCTCTAACATGACCTTTAAGGAACTTGGAGATTCCCAGAGCGAAGGCCAGGACAGGAGGTGTCTGCAGGGTACTTCCACCATTACCCTTGACACTCAAACCTCTTCCTTCTGGAGCAAGAATGTGCAGGACCCTGCAGTCTCCTTAAGACTGGCAGCTACACCCCACTGACAAGCCCCCACTGAAGCTCCAGGGCTCTGAGATAGGTTCCAAACTTGCCAGGCTGGCATTAAGGTCTGTTGACTGTTTTGCCCCTGGCTTCCTCTCCTCTCAGTAAGTGTTCCAGAAATTTCCAAATGTTTAACGGCTCCATCTTTCAATAATTTACTATGTGCCAAGTGCGGTTCTGAGTTCTCTGTAGGTGCCAACTCCTTAACCCTGCTAGCCAAACAATAGGGTGTGGACCCTTATTGTGCCCACTTTTCAAATGAGGAGACTGAGGCAAAGAAGGCGAAGCTACTTACCCAGTCCACCCAGCTAGTCAAACAACAGAGCCAGAAGTTGGATCCACATTCTAGCTCCAGAGTCCGCTCTCTCATCTTGCCATGTGAGAGTTGTAGAGTGACCCTGGTGCCCGAGCCGCAAGTGCTCTAGGCCAGGAGTTGGGATTTTGTGCCACACTCTCTGGTGTTCATGGGGCCCAGGAAGTTGGAGAGGCACCCAATGTACCATCCTGCTTCTCCTGATGTTGCTATTCCCAAGTGGGGACACTGTTCCTCTGCATTTCCCCCACTCCTTTGTCCACCTCTTAAAGCACCTTTTGCCTTCCTGTCTCCCCAGGTGGACTGGGAGCCCCTGGAGGGGATGTGTCCTGCTCACCTCTGTGCCACCAATGCCCAGCACTGTCTGAGGCCTAGAATGGATGCTGGGTGCTGAGGAGATGACTGTGTGCAACAGTGCTGCCACTCACTGTAGGACTCTGTCCATGCATATTTCTCCTGGTCATGGCCACTTCTGCCTTTGGTCATGGGGAAGAACCACTCATCTGGCCCTTCCTCTTTAGTTATGCCACTACCCACCCAAACCAACCTGCAACATTCACTTTGTAGCCGTCTAGAATGCTCAGTTGGGCAGGTGAATCAGGAGAGCAGTAGCCACATCAAAACCTGTGAAGGAGTCAGTCTCTTCAGGTGCCACTGAAATCTGCACTTTGAGAGGCTGAAAATGGTTCTCGGAGAATGTTTCATTGGCGACAATTCGACTTATTCTTTTGGAATCAGTGCACTGAATTGTCATGTGAAAATTGGCAAGTTTTAAAAAAGCACATCATTTCTGCCACTTTGTACATGCATGATGTCTGTTGTACTATGTGGTTAAATAAATTTGCATCCTCAGTCAAACATGACTAGGAAATCTCGTGGAGTGTCAAGGCTGTGGATTCCCCACTGGGCCTGGATCCACTGATGGTCTGTGTGGCTTAGGCAAATTGCGCAATCCCTCTGGACAGGAGCTTTTCCACAGACGGGAAGGATCCCAGGGCACCTGCCTCCTTCCTCCGAGGAGAAGTTTCCAAATGCAAGAGGCTCTGAATGCCCTTTGAAGATATGAAGTACTTAACACAATAAAGTGATCAGACTTAGGAAATTTGTTTTGAGACTTTGGGACTCCAACCCCCAAAACAAAACCTTACATCTTTCTTTATATGGTCTTGAAAATTTAGTTAATTATATTTTCTGAAGTTTGAATTGAGTGTTGAGTCCCTTCCCAGTTCTTTGATATATAGTCTCCACGTGGCACACACTGGTGGTCACCGTGGTTATGCAATGAATGCAGCAGTTGCAGGCCCATAAATTTTCAGGAAGAACCAGTCAAAATTGTTAATATCACGTCAGGCTGATGTGTCGTTTCTAAATTTGCATGGATAACTGCATTGCAGCAAATTAATTAAAACAGATAAATGTTAATCTAATGCATGTCCCCTTGTAATTAATGAAATATAACCATTACAGGGACATTTGATTTATTATTTTAATTTATAAAATGCTGAATTCTCCCATAAAGTGAGATATAGTAATAGGAGAAGCTGACCCATCTATAGCATTAGGAAAAATAATCACATTTCTATAAATTAATCACTCTCTAAAAGGATATAGTTCATTAACACCCTGAACTGAAAGTGTTAGATGTAAATTAGATTAACCTTTTTAGTGACACTTCCATTTATATTGTGCATTCTCTTCAAACTCAAAGCACTTTACATATATTAATTCAATTAACCCACCCCAGACCCTTGTTAAGTAAGTACATATATCAAAGTTGGAAGGGAGGAGAAATGAAACCCTTCAAAATATTGAAGTCCTGGTCTTAGGATGTATTATTTATGATTTCTTCTGCAGCAGTACAGTTTATCTGGACTTATGTAGCTTGAGAACATGGGTAGGTATTCACACTTTTTCTCTCAGGCTGCCAGGAAACATTTAACATTCCACTCCAAACCTGAAGCCAGAGACGCTTCTGCCTGATGCTTAAGCCAAATGCTGTAATGAAACTTCTGCCTTTATTTAGTGAAGTGCACCCTGGCCATGCTGGGCTGGGTGGGGGATGGGGTATCTCTAAGTGGGTGCAGGTGGCACGAAATTAGTGCTTGGGCATCCAGAGGGTCATCTTCCCCTTGGGATGGCTGCTACTCTGCCTTCATCACCTTCACTCAAACATCTGAACTTGGAAGACTGACTAGAGCTCTTGAACAAGATCTTGGGATGCTTGTGGAAAAGAAATAAGGAGAGACAGGGAGGCGTGGACTGGGCTTATCCTCTTCCCTGGGAGCCTATCCTGACGCCTGTTCTGGGGAGGGCCAGAGACTGCAGTCCCTTTTCCTCTGGGATAGAGAGGAAGGACCAGCAAGAGAAAGGACTTGCTCTTCCTTCACCCTAAGTCTGCTTCTCAAGGGACATTTTCAGAACGAGGGTCTGTTGTGGCTTGTCACTAGGAATGCCAAGTCTTCTATGGCAGCCATGCCTATGTGTAACTCTTTCTCTTTTTCAGGGCCTCCTGGAGATAGATATGCATGTGACTGGAGGGCGTCTTGCATTATAAGTTCGTGAACCCTCAAGGGAAGAGACTGTTTTCTCAACTGTGGTGCATGTGTGTTTGGTCTCTTGATGGTCTACAAGTTCTTGTTTCCAAACCTTTGTTATCCTTCAAGTTGTCAAGCCCACAAGCACTCTTCTAGGTTACACTGTATTCCCCAGACCTGGCCCCTTTGAAATGCACAGTGTCTCCTATAACAGCTGGCCTTGTAACTACTGGCTCCAAACCTACCAAGGGTAATGGCTAACCTAAGGGAATGAATCTCTAGTGGTTAGACAGCAGATTCAGTGTAGGAGAGTAATTCTGGACTGCAGAGGATTCTTCTCTGTGCCTCTGGAGTCAGCAAATCCCTTACTTTGATCCTCTCAGCCAACAGACAAGGACAGATGGAGCCCCTGGAGTCCTAGCATCTCACTTCCTGGGCTCTCCAACACTTTTAGATCGCTTTGTGGCCAATCATTCCAGCCTCTCCCCTCTGCAGCCCTGTCTGGGACAGATCAAGAATCAAGGTTTAGAGGCAAGACCTAAAAGACAAGTTATCATTCAGGAAACACAGAGGTGCTGGAGGTGAGGACAGAGTACTGCTTTGCTGCTTGTAATATTTTAAGAGTCTTTTATTTTTTTCTTTTGGTATTTTTGTCTGTGGGAGTATGGGTTGTCATTTGGAGAAGAAAAGGAGGCTCAGATCATTCATACTCAGAGGAGGAAGAATGTCACAACTAAGATCTAGACCTCACCTTCCCGGCTTTCTTTTTGTGGTTGTCATTGCTGTTTTACACACCAATTATTTTGGTTTTATTACACTGACTTCAGAAATGTCAAGACGGTTGTATCTTGATTGTTAGTTTTAGAATTATATTTAAGTCCGTCTAGTGATTTACTCTTCTTTTAATTGGAAATCATCGATAAAGCATTTTTTATTGTACTCATATCATTTTGGACAACCTCCTGCCTCACTGCCACTCTTCTAATCTTCCAGAAGGTAGATTCTAGCCCTTCTGGCAAGAGGAACTCAAGTCAGGAACCAGTCGAGAAGTTTTGCCGGCAGCTGTAGCTTTTCCTGGAGTTTGGCTTTCAGAAATGTCTCACCACCAGTGTCCCAAAGCCCACCAGAGGAAAAGGTGAGGGTGACAGAATCATGTTGTCAACCTTCAGGACACCTCTTATTCCCTCATTCCCACCCCCTTGCGTTATCTCTGCCTGCCTCCCACCAACCTCTCAGCATCTCTCTCCTCCTGTCCTTCATGACACCAATAGTGGCTTTTGGGAAAAGGAATTCTCTTGCTCCCTGGAACCACTCCTTCATTATTTAGCTTTACGATTCATGTTTCCTCAAACCAGTGGAAAATGTGAGTAAGGCATTTTAGAAAATATAGCTATGTATATTGGTCAGAACCAGCCAATCCTGCTAGCGACAGAGGACTTGCTATGAGCCACAACTTCAAAACAAGTCACCTGTTCACACTCCCAACCAAATGGCCTCCTGCATGGGAAAGCTGGAGCTGCCACTGCTTTGGATCCAGGTCTTCAAGACACTGGGACTCCCAAGCTCTTCATCTTATCAGGGAGGAAACATCTGACCTTCACACAGACTCTGGTAATGGGACATGATAGATGATCTCACCTTGCAGTGTTTGTTTTGAGAGAGGGCACTGCTCACCCAGAGTGAAGTAGCTCCCAGGGCAGCATTTTAGCTAGCATGGCAGACTGTCTGGGGCAGTGTGGGAGGATACATGAGGCAGATGGGTCTCTGCTATGGTGCTCAAGTTGTGTTCAAGTAATAGCAGCATCTGTGTCTGAGTTGTGTGCCCTCCTCCAGGAATGAGTCTGTGAGACACATCTTCTAGTATCTGAAAGCTGGCAGTGGCTGGTCACAGATCAGTAGGAAACAAGGCCTGTGCTGAATGGCAGCTCTGGTGGGTCTTAGATTCTGATTTGGGACAACCTTGTGCCTTTTCTGGGCAGCTTCTGTGACTGTAGTAGGAAATGTGCACTTTGATGTTCCTTTTCCTCTGGACCAAGGCAATTTCTGGGAACTTTGAGGCCTGCTGATCCCCTGTCCACCCACTTGAATGTCTAGAGAGAGCTTTGAAGGGCTAGGAAGGCTCTGCCATCCACTGGGGTACTGGTGCCTTAGGTGTGCAGCGGGCAGTGCTCAGATCCAATCACAGAAGCCTCACCTGGATGTGGACATGGGCATCCAGCCTGGTGTCTTCCTTGTTTGACCACAAGATGCCTGTTCTCCATCCACAGCATCTGTTGAAGGAAGGGCTTTTCCTGAGCCACTCTGAACACTGATCCAGCAGCCCCTAGAACCCTGATCCTCTCCTCTGAGCACAGTGTGTTCCCATCAGCGTGGAACACCTTCTGTCTCTTGTCTTTGCTTGTCCTGGCACAGACTGCACCTCTGACTCTTGCCCCCCTGCTGCAGCCCCTCAGGACTTGGGGAGAGGGTGGGAGGCCAGCAAGGGCTCTGCTGGGGCCTCACTACTGAGGAAGCACTTGGTGCCATGGATTCTCCTTCCCTGTGACTGTGGTTCTATGTCTCCAGCCTGTGGATGGATCCCTCTTCCATCCAGTTCTCCACAGCCCGTGGCAGCTCTTCCAAACACCCACCCAGCCACTCCCCTAAGCAGAAACCCTCTGGGTCACTTTTTCACTTTCAGAATAAAGTCTACCTGAGTTGACTCATCTCAAAAGACCCTCAGTGCCCACCTGTTCCTGGGCTGGGAGGGAAGCTCTGCGGAGCACAGCCCAGCCAGAGCCTGGCGCCTGAGTAAGAGAGGCGGGTCCTCCACGCTCCCGCCCCCTTCAGTTCACCTGCGCGGGACTCACTTCCAGCCTTATGGAACTTGCTTGTGCTCCACACTCTGTACTTCCTGCTCAGTTGTGCTTTGCCCTGCCTGGCTACCTGGCCCCTCACACTGTTGGCACCTCTTCTGGGACTCCATCCCTGGGCATCTCCTGGCTGAGGGAGTTCCCCATTTTATGGCTCCTATGTAGACCTCCCCAGTGGCTCTTTCTGATTTTATCATCATAGCCCACCTGTCTCCCCTTCACAAGACTGTAACCTAACATTCCCCAAACAGTCTAGCACAGAGTTGGTGAGTGGGTGGTAGACAGAGCTCCTAGGAACCCTGATCTTTGTTGGGAGTGATGTAGAGATGTGATAGAGTTTTCCCTGATTTCTCTTTCTTCTCCCTGCACTGGAATCCCCAGGGTCCATTTCCTTGGGCATGCACTTCAGCCAGGGACAATCACAGCAGAAGTTTAGGAGTTGTTGACATCTTAAGCAGGGCCCTACTGGCTGTCACCAGCCTAAGCTGGTGCATTGGGGAGAGGGATTGGAAACCCATTGAGTGTGACACAAAATTAACTAATAGGAAGCTCCATAACTCCATAGCCTTGAACCTCTTTGGCTGATGATTCTTGGAGGCAGTTTCCAGAGTGTGTATCATCCTTGGATAATTGATAGAAGTTAACCTTGCCATGCATGAAGTCGTGTAATCTGGAGCTCCCCCTCTACCCTGTAGCATTCGATACCCTCACTTCGGGAGAATATCTTCCATCACACGCTGGTGAGAGTTCAGTTGTAACCACCAAAGGCTACAGATCTGACGCTCTCCCTTGTTGCTCTTCAAATCCTCCTGGTTCCCGTCAGCATCCCCTTAAACCCCAGACTGCAAGTCCTAAGTGTATAAAGCACGCTCTCTTTTCTAAACAGTCTGCTAAAAATGACTTGCAATTTGTGATATCAGATGCATGTAGAGACAAGCTGAGGATTTTAATTGGGAAAGCTTTGTCATCAATTCAAGTGGGATGGCCATAGAGGATGAGACCTGTGGATTTCTGAGCCCACAGCTACAGCACCAGGGAGCAGGAAAGGGGCTGATTTCTGGTTGTGCCGAGATTTCTGAGTTGTGTGTATGTAGCAAATGGGACTCTTTCTGAAGTCAGAACATTTACTTTGGGATCTAAGGATATCCTGGCTTAGTTCTGAGTGTTGAAGCTTTGACACTATGCCCAGGAAAACACTTCCCTTCTCCACCAATCCTAAATCCAAAATTCTGAGGCTAGTGTTGGGAGGGAGAGCTCCTCAGGGTGGTCCTGGAGGTGTGGGCCATGGCTGCAGGGTGTTGGCAGCCCTGATTCTGCCCCTGAACCTCCCTTTCTCCTAGGCCTAGGGTTTTTTTCCTAAATCGTGCTGCCATGACATGGGCTGGGTCAGGACCCAGGCAGAGTAGAACTACCTATCTTCCTGTAACTCTGCCTCGAATGTCCCTTTAGATATCAAGCCTGGAACTTGGATCAAATAAGTTTTATTAAAGTTCTAGGGTGAGTGACAGGGAACTAAACAGGAAGGGTTGTGGAACCAGTGACCCCTTTTAATAATACATACTTGTAGTCCCATCATCTTATACAAATACTACTTAAATATGTAATGTCACCAATCAATACAATTTCTAAACATATAAAAGAATGAAGAGAAAGTATTCTACTACAGTAAAATATATGCATTCCAACATGTAAATTTCAAACTGGAGGAAGTAGCAGAGTAGTTGCTCATAGTGGATTCAACAGGGATGTGAGGGGAATGACCGTGAACTCAATAGTCACAAATGCAAACACACCCAGGTGTGTGTCATTGGCAGCTCAGATCCCACGGGTCATGTGGTGGTGAAGTGACTTTTGGAGCTGGTGGAATACTCTGGTTCTGTTCTGATCAGGGCAAGGCACAGCTGGCCTCAATTCATAGGATGGATGCATTTCTGGAAAACTCAGGGTATGTTAAAGCTACAGAAAGACTATCCAGCTGACTGTGGGAGAAGAGAACTGTGGAACTCTAGGTTCGGCACTGGGGGATGTTCAGGCAGAGAGGTGCCCAGACATACTCCTGCATGCACACACATGTGCACACACACATACACAAGTTCCTGGTTCTGGTTCTAAGAGGTACTCCAAATGGATCCCACATAAGCTTGCAGGCTGAAATTACCTTTAAGGGTACAGAGTGTCTGGAACTACAATCTTTTGTGGGATTTTTGTGGGGGGAGTAGAAAATGCCGTCAGCTGAAATAGGTCATCAGACTTCATGAAGAGACTTCCCAGTAAATACGAAGGTGCCCATGCACAGTGGCATATGTTGGGGGACCACATGGAGCCCATAAACCATGTGCTACCTCATTTGCATCAATCAAGATGAGTATGTCTACTCTGCCCAGTTAGGTATGGAGCTAGCTCTTGGTTTTCCCCATCTCTTGCTTCTCTTCCTAACACACAAAAGTGCTAAGATGAAATTGGGACAGGGCAGGGGGAGCAAACTTCCCTCTGCCCAGACTCGATGACTCTTGATTAGATATGAGATGAAGTTTTAAAATGATCTTCATTCAATTTTTTTTGGTGAGGGCAGGATACCAGGGATTGAACTCAGTGGCACTCCACCACTGAGCCACATCCCCAGCCCTATTTTGTATTTTATTTAGAGACAGGTCTCACTGAGTTGCATAGCACCTTGCTTTTGCTGAGGCTGGGTTTGAACTCAGGATCCTCCTGCCTCAGCCTCCCAAGCTGCTGGGATTACAGGTGTGTGCCACCACACCCGACTGCATCCAATGTTTGTAACCCAAATGGAATGCAAAGCAGTGGAATTGGGCTGGGACGTCGTTAAGGCAGTTGCACTCTCTGGGAAACAAGCTTGACACTGTTGTGGAGCAGAAATAGCATCATCATTTTGGGGATTAGACTCCAGAAAAACTGATTGGAGTATTTGTTACTGTCAATACTGGTTTTTCAGAGATAAAACATTGTTCTATTGATGGAAAATTCTCCTTTCTTGTGCTCATTGATAATTTAGAAGGACAAGGATTTTTATTTTATTTTTATTTTATTTTTTTATCCCTAGGTATCTATTTTTTCTTCTTTTCTTCACATACGCTTCAGGCGCTGCTAAAAGAGAGGCTAGTTGGCTAAGGAGAGTTTCAGTTACTTTGAGAATAAAATACATTTTAGTATTTTGCTGTAGTGGGAAATGGTATATCCCCTTAATAAGTGGTTTGGTGACATTTGGTAGTTCTGTAATGTTTGACATGGAGTTGAGTTTATAAAAATTTCAGCCCAACAGTAACGTCAGGGCACTAAGGGATGTATGTATTTCTGAAATGAAAAAACCTGGTTGACATTCTGATTCTAAAATCAACATCATCTCTTATGCGTCACCATATTTTCAATTATAATGGACGATGGGCTGTGCATCTTGAAGTGGCTTTCCTGAAGGGTTCTGCAAAGACTCAATGTGCAATGAAGGGAAGAAGGGATTGGAAGGGAGGGGGACTCTCATGCCCACCCTTCCAACCTGATTTACTAAATGCTTCCTTCCCCATGACTGTCTGCCCCCAACTCTGCCACCCACATGGGGTCCTTCAGAATTTTATTTTAGAAAGGAGAATCTTTTTTTTGTTAAATTTTCTGGAAAATTGCATCCTGATTGCCCTGAAATAGTTGAATTCCAGAAAGGAAAAATCATGGCAGTAAAAGCCTGATATTGTATGAAATACCTCTGACAGTCAGACAAAGGTACATCTAGCAAAAAGTGGGAGAAGTAAGTCTGTAGATGGGGTGTGATGCTGTTATCATCTCTTGGGCCTTTCAGGATAAATCCAGGCCTTTACCACCTGGTTGTTTTCCATTTCCTTATCATATCACGTTCCAAGTGGAAAATGCCCCAAATGATGTTATGTTCCCAGCATGGCACTTGTGTTAGTCAGCTTTTTTACTGTCGTGACTAAAGGACCCAACCAGCACAACTGTAGAGGAGAAAAGCTTTACTCAGCGTTCACGATTTCACAGGTCTTAGTCCATAGAAGGCTGACTCCATTCCTAGGGGTTTGAGGTGAGGCAGGACATCATGGCAGAAGAGGATGGTGGAGGGAAGCAGCTCACATCATGATGATCAGGAAGCAGAGAGAGAGACTCCATTGTCCAGACACAAATATCTACCAGAATCCATGCCCCAATTCCCACCTCCTCCAGCCATGCCCTACGATTTCAGTTACCACTCAGCTAATCCCTATCAGGGTATTAATTCGCTGACTGGGTTAAGACTCTTACAACCCAATCATTTCTCCTCTGAACCTTCTTGCAGTGTCTCACATGTGAGATTTTGAGGGACCTCACATCCAAACCATATCAGCACTCTTAGGTGTGGATTAAGGTCAGAATTACACTCAGGCAGTCCTAGGATGCAATAGTTTTATGGGGTACTGGATTTTTATTTTCTTTCCTTTCCTTTTTTTATCAGGAGGTTCAGGAGAAGACTTCCCTGTCCCAGAGGGTAGCCATGAAACCAGGTTGGAAATGGCCTCATATTCTACCCATGACCAGCTGAGGCTGGGAAGGCTGGCCATCGTTACCACTCCACTAGGCAGAGCTGGAGGAGCAGAATGGGCTTGAGTTAGGTGGGACCTGCTACTAGTGGCTTAGAAGTTGGAGCTTCCTTCTCAGAGAGGATGTGAACTTCAATCTGGGCCTCACAGCTGGTTTGGCCCCCACTCCCCCTGGGCTGCCTTTTTCTTCAGATTCAATAAAGTGCAAGTCACATGAACACAGAAGTAGCCATGACAGTGCAATGTGTGGGCAGAGGGTGGGTGTAACAGATACCATCAGTTCCTGGTTTGGTCTCCTCTGCTTGAGCTGTTTTCCTGCATGTAGCCTGGTGTCTGTCAGAAAAGCCCTTTGCCTGTTGGCTCTCTCTGGATACTAGAATCCTCGGTTGGCAAGTTTTGCAGGTCACAAGTTCCAGGGAATTAACTCTTCTTAGAACTGTTCTTACCAATGGCCACCAGGAGGCTGCAGTCAGCATCCCAGTCACCCCTTTCTTGGGTGGTGGGACATCTGAGTTATCTTGCCCAGACTTCCAGGACTCCACAATGGGGCCTTGCTTCCACCCTTTTCTGGTTTCCTTGCCTCCTGAGTACCTTCTCCTCCCCTTCTGGACTTTCCTGAGATCATTTCCAAGTACCTGCACTCAGATTCTTGTCTCAAGGCTGGATCTGGGAGAAACCCAGACCCAGAAAGGGGCGACCAAGAGAAGACGTTGATGGAGAGTCCTTGTTGTATCCCCTGTGCAGTAAATCCATCAGGGTGGGAAGGCTGGGGCTCCTTCAGACATTTGATCAGATTTGTTGGGCAGCTGCAAAGTTCTGTGGAACATTGGGGGGGCTCCAATCCCCTGACAGGTGCCTCTTCTCATCTGCAGTGCTCATTTGCAGGGCATGCCTGCCTTCACATCCATCTGGGGTTGGGAGACTTTGCTGGAGGAAATGTACCGCGCAGTGGGCTGCAGCTCCGGCGAACTCTTGGCCTGGTAGTGGTAGTGATTTTTCTTCTGGGTTGAGGGCTCTGCAGGCTTCTTGAGGGTGGGGTTGTTCCAGCTCCTTCCCCAAGCTCTGGGCAATGGCAGGCACCCACCTTCTGGCGGTGAAATGAGTTGAATTAGGCTGAATGCCTGCAGCCCACGTATTCCAAGTGTCTGAGGGAACATCTGGCACCTCTGATCACAGCCAGATTTCTGAGTGTCTATTTTCAGCATTTTTCTCAGAACACCTATAAGTGAATTTGCAAAGCGGTTACCCTTGTCATCAGCACTTCCTGGTATGGAACAGCCAGGGGAACTAAATATCCCTCCCAGATTCAGGTCAGATTGCCCACTCGTCTGAATTACTGTGTCATTTCAGTTAAGGCACTGAAAATCTGATTCATACAAATTCTGCCCTTTTTCTGAATGACTTAAAGCACTGAGTCATTGTCAGAGGAGCAGTTTGAAGCCCAGTTCAGGTGGATGGAATTTAGTATTTTTATTTTTTGGCAGCCAAATGAGTTTATTTGAGAGGTGAGTGTTATCAGCATATAGAGAATATGTAAATGGGCAATTGCAGGTACTGAGAACAACACTTGAATTATTATAAATGTCCTCTTAATTCTGGGTGTCTGAATGTGCCTGGTGTGTGAGTGGCATCTGGATCCTGATTATGCCACTCCTAGGGGCTTGGGATCTCAGACAAATTATACAACTCCCACAAGACTCCAGTTGTCATCTTTAAAATAGGTATAGTGAATCCTAGTTTTAGAGACTTCTGTAAAGATAAAGTAAACTTAAGGATGCAAGCACTTGGACTATAAGAGGCTGGTGGGCTGGTTATCTACTGCTGCCTAACAAGCTACCCCACATGTTAGTGACATAAGACAGAAGCACTTTATTATGCTCATAGATCCTGTGGCTCAGAAATTCAAACATGAGGAAGGGATCATAGCTTGTGTCTGATCCATGATGTCTGTGCTTTGGCTGACTGGGCTTTGGAATTGTCTGAGCCTTCTTCAGGTATTCAGATATTTCAGGGCTGGCCTAGCTGGGGCTCCTAGTCTCGCATGTGCTTTGGTTTCCTGGCTGCATGAAGACCTCAGGATGGTCATACTTGCTGCCTGGCCCCTCAGAGCTTCAGTGCATGGAGCAGAAACTTCAAGGCTTCTTGTGGATCCTGCTGAGTCCCGCTCCTAAGTCATCTGCAGCAAGGCCCTTTGCATCTCAGGTGTGCGTCTCCCTGGCCGGTGGCTTGCATTTTCTATTATTCTCTGCTCTTGACCTTGGCTTCAGCTAGAGTTGTCTTTATGCCCCAAGAAAGGAAAGGTGGACCAGGGGCACTCGTTTTCTGGGGAACAGGTCTCAAGCACACCTTATGAGATGGGCAGCTCACATGGAGGGATCTCTGGAGGAAAGACAGGGTGCTGCTGTAGGGGGTCAAACCCAAAGACTGGAGGGAAGTGGGGTGTCAAGGGGAGCAAGATCCTGGGGATAGTCACATAGCTTTGTCGAGTTGCATTCAGCCTGCATTGCAGCTAACCCTCAGTGAGTACTGCCATGAACCACCAGCGTGTTCTAGAGAACTGCATGCTTCAGTTTGTCATCCTCACACTCCAGCAGGTGGGTCTCATGACCTCCCCATGTTGTTGTTGGGGAAACAGAGTCTGAGACCACCTCAGTAAGTCCCTGAGTAAGTCCCCAGAACATGAACCCTGATGGTCCAACTTCAGAGCCTGTGTCCTCCACAGTGCTCCGATATGTAGCCAAGGTCACATATTATTCCACTTGCTATTTACTGGGCCTTCATCATTTCCCTAGCTCCACTCTGTACAAATTGAGGGCAAGAGCACCTCTCCTCCTCTTGTATTCCCCTCCTGTGCAATGTGAGTCCCTCAGAAAGCAAGACTAGGGCTTGACCATGTGGCCACCATCCTTTGCTGAACATAGCATTGTCCCATTAGCCACTCCAGCTGGGTCGGGGTCCATGAGAACAGGAAGGCCTTGCTGCTCATGCCTGCTCTCTAAAGGAAATTTTTTCTAGTTGCTTGTTGAAGTATTGGTTTTGAAATTGACACACAGAAGGTCTACCAAAGGAATGTCCCATTTGGAATGGACTTCCTTTTTTTTTCCTATTTTCAGGTTAAAAGCAATAACCATGAAGCAAACAGAAAGAAAATCCTCCAAAGAGCATTGTGAATGGTTCTGACAAGTTAAAGCTGCTGTGTGAGTGCAGAATTTACATGACAAAAACCCTGGGCACAAAGCTGATTGTCATTCGCCAGTAACAGGATTCCCTGAAAAGCTAAAAATCTTAATTAAAAAAATACATAATTTATTTCTGCCAGTAAGTGTGGTGAGTGTTCTTTTGCTCAGGAAGGCTCAGGCTAGCATATCTCTCTGCAAACTTAGCCTTACCCAAGGCCATGTCCATGTCACAACCCTTCCCACCTCCTCTTCTGGGATTGGCAGGGTGCTCGGAGTTGGAAGGCTTCAGTGAGTGTTGTCTATTTGAAAGACAGTTCTTTGCCCTCAACGTGACCTAAGTTTTGATGGGGAAACTGACAAGAAGACAGATTAAAGCATTAAATGGTGATGCTGTACAGGAGGGCTGCAGACACCAAGTGAGGCTGGAGTCCAGTTGACAGGGGTGGTAAGGGTGGGCAAAGCCTACCTGAGCAGGAGGCCCTCCATGCTGGGGACGGCCCAACTCTCTCCAGCCTGGTCTCTGCCACACCAGGCTCTTAGAGCTTGGGAAGATATCATGTGTTTGTTTTTATGTTTTGTTTTGTTTTGTTTTTTTCTTCTCCGGGCAGCATCATTTCCTCCCCTTGTAGGACCTGCCTGGGAAGTCCTCAGCAGCCCCTGACCCCTGCCCAGGACCCTTGCAGGTCCTGGATCTGCCTCAAATAGAGTTCATGCAATCCTTACTCTCTCTCTTTTTTTTTTTTTTTTTAATTTGGAAAGCCTGATTGTCCTACCAAGTAGGGAGCCCTGTAAAGGGGCAGTTGCCCCAGCACCTGGTAACTATGAACTGGATGCGTAGACAAGGGATGGCTGAAATGATTCAGTGAGATGGCCTTGGAGAATGTGGGACTCTGAGTGGCTGTGAAGTTGGAGAAGGTTCCAGAGAGGGGAAATGATGAAGACCAAAGGCAGAGGTGGGCAGGGGGCTTGTGTTACATTGAGTACATGTTGAAACCGCTTGCTCACCAGGACTCCCACTGGAAAGCCTGGGAGGACAGGGGACCCTTCAGAATGTTGGGCCCGTGGCCTTGAACTGGGTGGGCTGGGCTAGTGTAGGAAGCCTCCCCAGATACCCACAGCCTCAGAACCACCATGGAGGCCCCATGTTGGAACTCATTGAAGGCAAGTGCACACCCTTGTTTTCCTGCTGGGTCACTGTGTGTGAGAAAGCAGCAGGGAGGCCCTCTTGTTTGCCTTTGATCCACACAGCAGGTGAAGCCAGGGTGCCAGCCCTGTGCTCTCCTGCAGGAAGAGAACCTGGACTAACTCTAACTCCAAAGGCTGGTTGGAGCACATCCTTCCTCCTGCTTGATTTGAAGTGCACTGTCCCTCCAGGACTGGCCACCAGAACACTTGCCCCACAGAGGTGTCTCTTGGTCACCGGGAGGTGCAGGGCTGTCACTAAGAACCAGGGATATTGCTGGCCACCCTTGGCCTCTTGGCAGGGCTCCGCAGTCGCATGGTGCATTTGCTGCACCTCCAGTACTTACCCAGGAGATGTCGAGTGGCTTAGGTGTGCTCATTTTCTCCCCAGGTCTTGCTTGCTGCTGTCTGTGTTTCCCCTTCCTCTACTTGGTGATTGCTGTTCCCTTTTGGCACGGCATGCATGCATGCACGAAATATGGAAATCCACTGTAGAATGTGGTGGGGAGTCAATGAATAAAATAATAAACTTGATTTCTGTCCAGGGTGACATGATGAATAGGAAAATGTGGCTGGCCATGATGTCGCAGGTGGGTTGGGGAATAAGCCCTGGGGAAGGGATAATAATTGGGAACCTGCAGAGAAACACATGCAGCAGCCCTGTGCTCCTTGCAAGAGTTGGGGATGTGTTTCTGTAGATTCAGGATTAGACAGTAATCTCATGCAATGGAAATACAGTATGTCAGGAAAATAGATATGCTGGGAAGCCTTGTGCCATCTGATCCTGTCTCCACAGGTGTGTCATGTTTCACCAACTCCAGGTGACCATTTCCCCTGGAATATTAGCATTTCTGGTCTATTATGGATGGTGCCCTAGACGTGATGAAATGTGGTGAATGATTGCATCAGTTGTTTGCCTGTTTGCTGTCAGATCTGTTCCCACCCTTCTGATGTTCTGCTCTGTGTGGCAGGGAATTACATTCCCCAGGTGCCTGGCCACCTGGGGCAGATGTTGCTGTCCAGGTTCAGCTAAGCTGAGTCACTGATGGAAGACTGCAGGGGGAAGGAAACCAGAGCATGCCCCCTCTCTTCCTCTGCCCTGGGCACCTCACAGTGGCTCACCCTCCTCTTCTGTTGCTGGGCCTCCTGGCACAGTATCCTGCCCCTGCTGGGTCCCTTCTGCAGGGGAGGTGCCAGAGTTCCAGGTCTGCTGTGTGACCCCTACCTCCTGAATTTCCTCTTCCAAGTACCTGGAGTGTTCCTGTTTCTCTGATTGGATCCCGATGGGCATCATGATTCATGAGAGGATGAAACAGATATTGAGGGAACATTCTTTCTCTTCCTGAAATCTCTACCTTTTGCAGAATCTAGTCTAGTTAGTCACCAGTGGTTCCTTTGATGCTCCTGGTCATCTCTTCCTCAAGTCCCTTGCATGTTGGGTTCTGAAAAGTTCCAGAGTCATTCCCCCCACCCCCCCCATTTTAACCTGTTTATACCCCTGGCTTTAAATAGACCTCACTCTGCAGCAGGGAACTGCCTCCCAAGCTTCCAGCACAGAACGCCTCTGACCTCAAATCACATTATTTGGGTTGTCTCACAGGTCCCTTAAACTCAAAACGCTCTGGGATGTTTGCCTTCTCTGCCCATGAGCCCTCACTACCTTACTCTCCTGTGTTGTCTCTCTCCAGGGATGGAGCCCCTTTCCACCTGAGATTCAGACTAGAACTAGCATTGGGTGTTATCCTGGGCACTTGACCTTACTAATCCAGCTGGTTTCCAGAGCCTGTCCTCAGCGGTACTTGTAAATAATTAAAAACCTGCTTTGGGGTGGGGGTGGGTCTGATTTGATTTGTAACATTTTCCAAATTCTTTATTGTAAATATTCCGATCGTGGCTGATTCCAAGATACTAGTGTGATGTTGCTGACCGTGGACGTGGGAACTGATGCCCACAACTGGTCCTCGTGCACCCCTGCACTAAACCCATCCTCTTATTCTCCCCTGCTCTGTCTGACCCTAAGTTAGACCTGTCACTTCCCTATTGGATGGTGGACATGTAGTCTTGCTTGCTTTCACTGTCTTCCCTTTTCTAGGACTTTTTCACCAGATCTGAGTGCCTCAGCCCCTAAAAGCTTGGGTAGCCCCCCGCATGGTTTACAGGAATACTGAAGATTGATGTTTCTTAGGGTTGATTTGGGAGAACATGGGCCATGGCATCTCTCCACATCTCTGTCCCACCCCCAGGGCTTACACTGAACTTGTGTCCCCAGGGACAGGTGGGACATCTGTTCACACAGCTGGCATTTGCCACCCTTTCTTTCTGGGCTATTGTCACTTTAATTGTTAAAGCGTTTGGCCACTGCAGAAGGGTTGCTTGCTGGGCTGTGGTGGTGACCAGGAAAGAAGCCAGGGTTGACTCAACTTTACATTTGGGGACTGAGAACAGTGCTAGGGAACTCTTGAGCCAGGGAGCAGATCTCCTCAGTGCATCAATTACTTAGGGCTGCTGCCAAGACTTATGAAATGAGTAATTGTTTATAAGGTCAAGTATATCTTGAAAAACTGAAGATTTTCTTGGATATAGGTTACAATAGAGAAAATGGAATAAAATCCATAACCATTTGTTTGTCAATTTCCTAGTCATTCTTTCTATTTCTTTCTAGAAATCACTCAACAGAAATTTGCCAAATCCCTGCCTTGGGCACTGGAGATACAAAGACAGCAGGTCATGGTGCAAGCTCACAGGCTGTGAGTGACTGTAGAATGTCCTGTTTCTGTTTGTTGCTCACTGAGAGAAGCTAGGGAAAGACTCCTGAAATTAGTCCCAGCAGCTTAGTGTCTGGGTCTCATTTTTCTTTTCATAAAATGGGACCAAATTACAACCAACCCAATCACTCACCCTCGTTGTTTGTTGAAGACTTGGTAAAAGAATAAGAAAAAAGAGATGTTTCAAGAACAGGATAGAGCATGATCATTTGCTTGTGTTTTCATTGTGTGTGTGTGTGTGTGTGTGTGCAAAACACACACATGTGCGCCTTTTGGTCCTCATCTCTCCTAGATTTTGTGGGTGCCTGGAGTGGGAGAGGTTGGGGAGGTAGAAGCCAAGGGAGACACCCTGTTTTTGCCTACAGGATCTTATTCTCAAAATGTGGATAGTTGCAACAAGACATTCAATGGAATTAGATGACCATGGAGTGCCGATTAGTTGGTTCACTAGGTGGTTTCAAAGTAGAAAAAGGAATGTGGTTGGAGTTACAGAGTGGCAGTTTGTAGAGAGGACATTTCTGGCTTTTTGCAGGTGCATGGATTAGAGCCTTGCAATCTGACTCTTATCCTTACAAGGCCTTGCTTTTTCAAGAAACAAGAAAGATTAGAGGATTTCCTTGAATATGGTTAGAGTTTAAAAAATACATTCTCATTGTAGAAAATTAAGGATGGGCATTAAAAATGGGAACATTGTTTTAAAATTTCTGTTAAAAGATTAAAAATCAGCTATACCCACTATCACTCAGAGATAATCCTTAAGGTATTTTGGAGATTTTTCTGTGCATATTTTTACATAATTTAGTTCATACCATATATGCAATTTATATCTTGGTGTTTTTCACATAACATTACCACATAAGTATTTTTCCAGGTTATTAAAACTCTTCATAAGCCTTGCCTTTAATGGCTACACAATATTTCAATATGTGAGTGTACTGTAATTTATTGAAGTAGTTCTTTTTTGTCAGATATATTAGTGATTTCCATTTTTTTTCACTATAAATAATCCTACAGTGAAAGTTTTGTATCTCGTTTTATGTCCCCGGGATACAATTCTAAAAGAAGTTTCAAAGAATATGAACATTTTGAGTTCCTGATACATTTTGCCAAACTGCTTTCCAAGAGGAATCCATGGGTTTATATGCATATTTATAACCTTTCAGAGCTTTCTCTACTACCATTTTTCCTAACAGGTATAATTAACATACAGTTAACTGCACATATTTAAAGTGTACATTTTGATCATTTTTGATGTAGGTATACAACTCTTGAAGCCATAATGACAACCAAGGGCACTGAACAAATCTATCACCCTCCAAAATATCCTCATCTTCTTTTGTCATTCCGCCATATTGCCCTTCCTTCCCGGGCCACAGGCAACCACTGGTCTGTTTTCTCTCACCATGGATTAGTTTGCATTTCCTAGAATTCTATCTAAATGCAATTACACAACATGTTCTTCTTTTCTTCTGGCTTCTTTTACTCAGTGCAATTATTTTGAGATTCATCTGTTGTTGCATGTATTCATAGTTCCTTCCTTTTTATTGACCAATAGTAGTTCATTGCATGGAGGCACCACAATTTGCTTATCCATTCATCTGATGGACACTTGGGTTTTTTCCCAGGTTTTTGCTGTTCCAAATAAAGTTGCTATAAACACTCATGAGCAAGTTTTTCATGAATATCTGCTCTAATTTTATGCAAATACCTCAGAATAGAATGGATGGGTCCTGTGGTACCTGTATGTTTAACTAGCATCTTTTGTTACCAGTGATCCTCTTTAAGGATAGGACATTGATGAATTATTATCACTATTATTTTACTAGGCTCACTGTATTGGTTCTCCATCAAAGATGAGAATGCTTTCAGGAGGACAGACACTCATCCACTTCCTGCCACATACTTTTAGGGTTTCAGCTGAGAGTAACCCAGAGGGACACTGTGCATGCAGGGACTCCAACCTCTGCTCCTCCCATAGGGTCTGTAGCCTTCGCTCTGTCCCAGGCACCTCCAGACCCTCTCCGATTTCCCCAGAAGAGTGGACTCAGGTCTTTCTAGTCTTTGATCTGAGCATTATGGTTGGATTTAACTTCCTTTCTCTTTACAGAGAAATGGACATTTTGCCTTTATCTTAAAGGTGGAATGTTCTGGTCCTCCTCTGCCAATCGCATCACCTCCTTTTCTTTCTCTGTACCCAATTGATTTCCTA
This sequence comes from Glaucomys volans, assembly GCA_020662805.1. Lineage (NCBI taxonomy): Eukaryota > Metazoa > Chordata > Mammalia > Rodentia > Sciuridae > Glaucomys > Glaucomys volans. The sequence continues at coordinate 233,976 of JAJEJO010001960.1, forward strand.
ATACAACGAATGGGGTGGGTACCGGTGGGTAGGAAAATGTGGAAATAGCTCACCCATAACCTGCCTTGTAGGCCCTGCACCCCAGCATTAAAGTTATCAGACTGAGGCAGGCGGCCGAGAGGGGTGTTGTCTCTGTGCTGGACTTGCCTCTTCCTTCTCTGAGCCTTCTGCTTGGAGTCACTTGTCACATTTCCCTAAAGTTTCTGACATATGTGTAATAATGGATGTCAGTTTTGTGTCTGGAATTGCAGGCTCTCCAGAGGACCTATGGGAAGGATGGTGGCTGTAATTTGCATGGCTCTCAGTGCAGCTGGACTGGGTGCTACATGGGACAGTGCACAGCACTTAGCACATGGTAGGAACTCCGTGGATACTGGAGTGAACTGGGTGAACAGGCACAGTGGCAGTGCAGGTGGGAGTGGGTGACATCACCAGGGCCAGCTGAGACCTGTCTCTCCCATTCCCTACACTCACCTCACTGTAAGCCAGGGTTCCCCTTTTTTTTTTTGCTCACAGAACACTTTGTGTCTTGGCACTCTTTTTAGAGTGCCTTTAGGTTCCTGCTCAAATACCCAACAACTGTTTATTAGAATCCCTAAAATTTAATAAGTACTTACATCTTAACATGTTAACCACAGTAGCATACCAGTGTCTCAGATCAGGGAATCAGGGTCGGCACTGTCCTCCCTTAGTTTGTCCCAGTCTTTTTGGGTACTGACTGAATTCCCTGTCCTAGAGATAGAGTCATGCAGGAAGCACCCTCAAGGACCTGCTCATCCAACAGGCCAGAGGGATATGGGCATGATCACAGTAGAATACAACAGGGCCATAATGGAGGTGCGTGCAAGCTGGGTAGGACACGTGAAGAACTCACTGCATCAAAGAGAAGACCTTGCAAGATGGGTCCGTGTGGGGCATGGTGCAAACCTATGTGGTCAGCCAGGTCAGAGGAAGCTGTGGATCGAGGTGACACCCTGGCTTGGTCCAGGAAGGTGGTGGAAGAGACTTGGCTACAGGAGGAAACTTCCCTTGGGCCTGGGCACCCAGTACAGAGCCAGCCCACCTCAGAGGAGCTCAGGAGAAGGCTGTGGAGTTGGATCCAAGATTCACCTGTGTGGGACTGTTGTGCCTTCCGGAGGGAGTGAGACAATGTCCTGCGCCAATGGGCTGAGTCCTGGGTCTTCTCCCAGGAATTCGGGGTGGTGCAACCCCAGCTCCCTTCTGCAATTACTTTTCTTCTCTCTCTTTTTAACTTTTGTTTAAATAAAGGGAAAAGGCATTTTGCCAATGGCATAACATGTTCTTTCCAGGAGGTTTGATTTTACTTCCTGGCCACGTGTCTGTGGCCCAGGGCCATTGCCTCACTTCTCTTCAATTGGAGAATGACCTGCTTTGTCCTTCACAACAGCGAGTTGACAAATACCATCTGATGTTTCTCCCAGGAACCCCCCATTTGTCTTGATGGCAGGCTTCAGACAACACCGCTGAGGTTGATATTTTCTACTTTGGGAGTTTTTCTTTTCTTTTTTTTTTTTCCAGTAATTTCATTTAATGTGCTTTTGATTTCTGTGCCACCCTCCCTTGGTCCCCAGAAAGTTTACACGGTGTCATTTGGTGAAGAAAATGCTTTTCCGCAGTTCCGTTCAAAGGCTGTTTAAAAGAATTAATCAAAGGCTCTGTCATTTGCCCAAGAATGGTTGCAGGCGATGGTTCTGCAGGTGAAGGATTGACATTGACTGATCCTTTGACAAGAGGGCTGTGTGGACCAGCTTCCCTGCCTAAGTAGGCCGGGCAGTCTCTCTTCCCACCTTTGTGGTGGCCCCAGAGGGGATAGGAGGGGGAAATTTGTACTTCTGAGCAAGCCACATATTCTGAGCAGCTCTGCAGACAGAAGCCAGGAGATCTGTCTCTATTCTCAGGCTTCTTCCTGGTGTGCTGTGGGGGTGGGACCCTTCACAACTAGGGTTCTGAGTCATGGTCTTGGGGCCTCCACTCTGGTGAGCTCAGGGAAGACAATGGGTAAATAGAAATGGCCTATCAAGATACAAAACAGTGTACCTGACTTTGTTATATGATATCAAAAGAACCACTTTCATTTTCTCCAAGAACAGGGGGACAAACACATTCCTCTCTCAGGTCGCCTCCAGACTGGCTCAGTCCTCTAGAGAATCAGGTATGGCACTAGACCCTAGCTTCCTTCCATTGTGGTATCTGTTCCTTCTTTCAGAGGCCTAGAGCCCTCTCAAAGCCTCCTGCTTCTTCCTCCTGGAGCCCCTATATGCCCCTGCAGTGTGCTGAGGCACCCCTGTCTCAGGTGCCACCCAGGGACCCCGCGCTCTTCTCTTCTTCTCCCCTTCAAAATCAGCTTGCTCTGTCAGCTGGGTCTGTGGTGGTTTGGAGACGGGTCCACCAAGGTAGTAGTGTTCCTCTGTTTGCTCTTGGACTTCGCCAATACTGACCAGCAGAACACAGGCAGGTGTTGGACAAGCTGGGGCTGGGCCAGGAGAAGGGAACGGCTAGTGAGAGAGATAAAAGGAATGCCAGGGTCTTTTACTTATTGTGACCAAATGATAGAGAAAGAACTGAACTCCTCTGGGCCAGTGGGTCTTACCTGTGAGTGAGGGTCACATTGAATCTCAATGTCAGGGTCCCACCTGGGGTGCCTGCAGCAGCTTCCTACCCAGTCTGCAGATCCTGTTCTTTGCACAGTATAAAATCTGCTCTGGGCCAGTGACATCATCCTCAAACCCAGATCTCAAGTGGTCACTCTCTTGTTTAAAGCCCTCCAGTCATTCCGGCCACATTGAGGATGCGGTGTGTGGTCCTTTATGATCCTGCTCAAACTCAACTCAGAGCCCTGTGGTTGGTTGTGCTTCCCACATGTTTGCCATCATGGCTGTCATCTCCTGCTCTTGGGGATGCCATTTCCTCTGCCTGGGAGGCTATTTGTTCCCTCCCTGCCCCCCACCCAAATTACCAGGCTCTATTTGGGTTTATGTCCATTCAGAAAGTCCTCCCTGGTACTGCTGGGCAGGTCTGGAGCCTCCTAGCCTCTTCCTGAATTCACAAGGCACCATGGTGTCCCTTGGAGCACACATCATGCCATACTATGATGGCCTGTTTGGTTGTTTGTCTCTCCCACTACAGGGTGGAAAGCTGAAGTTAACTCTTGAAATCCTCAGAGGCACATGGAGTTTGTTGATAGACTGTGTGAAGGGAATGTGCTCAGAGTCAGGCCTATGGTTAAATCATTTTTGGCCCTTTGTGTGAAAAGTAGGCAGGACCCAAACCAACAGCTGAGGGATGGGGAAGGGGCACAAGAGTAAAGCAGGGAGTCATCACCCTACTGTGCTGCCAGGATTCTTCTGGGAAACTGGAGCTTACATCAGAGAAGAAAAACATCTAGGGGCACAGATGTGGTTAAACCTTGGGGGACAGAGGGAGCCTGCAGCTCATTAGGGGATACCAGGTAAATCACTGCCATCCCTGCATAGGGCCTTGTGGGGCTGGCCTCCCCGCCAATGCTCCTGAGCACCTGCCTCTGATCAGGCAGGAAGCCACAGGGATGATGTATGAATGGGATGTATTTTGAGATCAGGAGAAATGGGGGAGACCTCCTGCCATCGTGCTTTCCTCCCTGACTGGCCAAACAGTAACTTACAAGGTGGCTTGTTTTTTAAACCTGTCCCCATTGGGACATGATTAATCCAATTGATTGTGACTCTAGCACTGGGGTCAAGAAGAAGTTGGCATGCAGTGGACACCATCACCTTCCAGCTGCCCCTTAGCAGCACCCAGGCTTATGAGAAAGGATGGCCAAGGAATGGTCATGGTTATCTGTCACATTTGTCCTTGAGGAACAAGTCAAGGGAATTTGCATGTGGGATGCAGGCTGCGACTGGCAGGAGCCCCATACGTCTCTGGGTGCCTCCGTGTGTCTTCCCGTGTGTTTGTTTCCAAGGCTGTGTTGCCTTTCTGTCTTCCCTCCTGCTCGGAGAAAAGCTGTTTTGCTATTATAAGTGGTTGCCAATTTATTCCTTTCCTGAAAATGAGAACTCCCAGTTTCCCAGGAGTAAAATATTCCAATTGTGTGCTGGGTGTTTTGAAGTCACAGCAAGTAGCTGTTTAAAAATGGTGAAATAGCTCCGTGTTTTTACACATCTACACTAATGTTTATGCACGGTGGTGTGCAGGCAGAAACTGCCCATTTGTCAGGAGCCCCATGCAACAAGTGGCTCTGCCCGTTCTGACACAGTGCAGAGACCCACCGGAGATGATTCACACCTCTTAGGTCATACATTCACCTATTCACGTTTTCTGAAAATGGAAGAGTGAGAGAAGGGTATTGGGTATGCTGAAAATGCGTGGCCCTTGGCAAGTTATGTACCTTCCTCTTCTGAAAAATGGGCAGTAGTTTTTAGTTGTTTTTGAAGATAAATAAGGACATCATGTTGAACATAATGTATTATATCATAAGGATATTATATAATACCTATGTGGTGTGTGTGTGTGTGTGTGTGTGTGTGTGTGTGTGTGTACTAGCAAACATAGTTAAATGTTTTGTACATTCAATGTGCTAAGTAATCAGTTATTTCTTTCAGAGTTGATTGAGATAACCAAATGAGACCCTCCAGTTTGATGACCTATCTACCTCTTGAGCATTTAGAGTCCCTGAAAAAAGTTGCACCCACATAGAGGCCACAGAGTAAACTGGAGGCCAGACTTAACGACAATTTCACAATGGCAAGGAGTGGGTTCCCTTGGAACTCTGTAGTAATACTAGTTAATGGAATTCTGGGATAATTGAAGGATATGTTCTCAAATATGTTCTCTTCTGCAGTTCCCTTTGTATGTTCCCTGAGTTTCAAGATATATAATTGATGGAGGACCTTCAGCATAAACATCAGGAGCTTCATGAAACCATCTTTGGTCAGCCTCAATAACTAATTTCTTTTTCTTGGGAGGAAACCAGCAGCTATTTTTTTCATGACTGCAATGGTCTGAATGTGTCCTCCAAAATTTATGTGTTAGAATCTTAATCGTCAGTACAGCAATGTTGGGGGTGAGGCCTAATGGGAAGTCTGTAGATGGCAATGGATTAATGCTTCTATCTGTAGAGCTATGGGAGTTGGTGCACTCACTTCAGTCCTCTGCCAGGTGAGGCACAGTGTTCATCCCATTCTTTGTCTTTCTGCCTTCTGCCATGTTAGAAAGTAGCAAGAAGGCCCTCACCAGGCACAAGATGCTATTGCCTTCATCTTGGACTTCCTGGTCACCAGAACTGTGAGGCATAACATTCTATTCTGTATAAATTACCTGATCTGTGGTATTCTGTTATAGTAGCATAAACGGGCTAAGACAATGACTTTGTGTTCTGGTTAGTTTGGATCTTGAAGTATTCCAGAAATATAATATGCAGAATATATTGCTCCATAAAATAAGGGGGGAAATGTAAAAAGAAATTAAATATATTTTAAGAAACTCAAATAAAAAATTATTGACATTTTAATTTAAATTCATGTTGGTAAGTCTGTTCTCCAGCAACTGCAAAAAGACATAAACTCTTTTTATTTGTTCATAGCTTTGAGCTATAAAAGACATCATTATTAACACCTTTTTCTCATATGGAAGCATAGCCTTCAAGTTTAAGAGCTTAGGAAAGTAAAAAGAACATGCAGAGTGTTAGTGATATCATGAAACGGTGTAGGACTTTCTACATAACTCTTTTTTATTCCTCTATTTTCACGTGCATTATCTTGTTTGAGACTCACAGCCAGTCTGTGAGATGGGCAGAGAAGGCCTTGTTTGCATTCACCAGAGCTGGATACAAGGCATAAAGGGCCAAGTGACTTGCTCAAGATCACTAACTGGTAAATGCCAGGGTGCCACCATAGCAAGGCTTCCCACTGCCAAGTCCTGTTCCTTCTGCCGTCCCTGTGGCTCTTCCTCCTCATGGTCTATACTGGCTCAGCTCCAGTTCCTGGGAAGTCTGCATTTTCCTCCTAATACTAATAGATCTCTCATCTCAGTCCATCTGCTCTCTCCATCTTTTTTTTTTTTTTTTTTCCTGTGGTGGAGCTCAGTACCTTCCCTGGGCCTCTTCCTAGGTGTCTCTTCCTGGCTTGTATCCACAATTATGTCATTGCTAGTTGAAGAGTCTTCAGGGGCTTTCTGTTGCTGTCTACGTAAATCATGGCCTCCCCCTTCTCTCTGTCAGGGCCTCTCCACACCACACCCCTTGTCTTTCTGCCCTGCCTCTGCCTACTCCATGGCACACCTCAATGCTCCAGCCTCACTGCATCACTGCCTGGGCCTGCCCCTTTCCTGCCCCTGCTTTGTATCTGCAGTATGGCCCACCTATGACACCTCCCACCTCTACTCTTTGAGGTGAATCTGGGCCTCTGGGCCCTTTTAACTGAGACTTTCCCAAAAAACCATCACCACGTGCCCCCAACTCTGGGATCTCTCCTTTCTTGAACTTTGGATCATTTTGGACCCATCAATCATAGCATTAATGGATTGTCCTCTGTGACCCTGAAGACTAGCCTTACTTCCCTTGTTAGAGTCTGAAGGCAGGGGTTTTCAGGTAGAGTGACAAAGGACAGGGTGCGGGTTTTGGAGTCAGACCTTCTGGGTTCAAGTCTCCCTGTTCTCCTATTCCAGCCATGGGGACTTCAGCCATTCAGGAGGTCATTGCTGAAATCACCTGAGGGACTTAGAAAAAATGAAACCAAACTAAAACAAAACAAAACTTGTTTGCATCCTTGTGTGCGAGCTGTTGGTGGAGTTTTGACTGGGGTGTGGCCTGGGCATCAGAGTTTTTAAAAGCTCCTTAAACAATTCTGGTGAGTAACAGAGTCTGAGAGTCATTTGTTTCATCTGCCTGAGTAGGTAGGTTGAAACCTACTCTCTGATAAAATATCTGTTGCCCAGGGCTCCTGGCACTGTATGAACTGGTGTCTGTGGGGTGCTCTCCAGATGCTGCCAATAAAAGCCATAAAGCATCATTATGATGATGATTCCATTTCATAACGTTCACAGGGTTTAGCATTGTGTTCTGGACAGAGTAGGTGCTCAGAGCCTTGTTCTGAAACACAGAACATAAGAAAATAACTGCTTTTGTGATAGACATGTGATCTGTCAATAACCCTGAAAAACTTGTGAAGATCTCATGAGATCATCCAGGAAAGCCCTTAGCTGAAGGCCCAGGTGTTTACTGAGTGCTCCTCTGTCCTAGGTCTCTGTACCATTTCAGCTTATCACAAGTGGCCTGCAAATAGCTCTGCATTGCTCACCCTGAGCACAGCTGCACTTGATCACAGTGGGCCCTCGGCCCCTGTGGATTCCTGCAGGATCCACCTGAGGCTGCCTTCTGCACTCCCACTGGGAAGGAGCTGACTTGGTGCTGACTCTGTGGTTTCCAAGGGCAACTGTGACCTCTCTCAAGTCTCCAGTCATGATGGGCCAGTGGCCAGGAGAGGATGCACACTTTAGAAATCGTCCTTAAAATGATAATGATGGAACTCAGCTTCCAGAAGAGCTGAAGGAATGATGACGGGACCCATTGCACACCTGCCCTTTGCCCCAGGTCAGTGCATTGCCCAGTGTTATGGAGGCCTGAGAGTCTTTGTAAAAACTTGGGTAGGCAACACTGATTTTAATGGAGAATTTTTGCCTTGAGGAAATCAATCAAAAGGAAGATTATGGCTTAGAATTATCAGGCTTTCTTCTTTGCATTCATTTGCTCTTCTCAGAACTGAACAGCTATTAGTGGTCCTTCCTAATGTCAGAGAAAAGAGATGACCGCTGAAGACATAGGGTCTTAGTACTGTTAAATGAAATGCTTATAGATTAAATGGTACCTCTGATTATGAGAAATACTGAAGAGCTTCGATGCTCTGCAGGGCTATGGAGAAATGAGACAAGAGGCCTCATAAAATAGCAGTCAATTATTTTAAAGATGAGTTGGCATCTTTTAATTCCTTGCCAGATAATGAAATATCTATTTGAGCCTGAGGCTGTTGATCATTTCTGGTATATTCAACAAAATTTATCCAACAATTACTTATTCAGTGTTCCTCAATGCCAGGCCCCGGGTTTGAGACTGAGGATCCCTGGGGAGTGGGCCACAGTTGATGTCCTTGGGGAGATCCAGTCTTCTGGGTGGAGATGTAGGCTGGAGAGCAGTGTAGACTTCCTGGAGGAGGTGTGGCTTGAGCCAGGCTTGGGGATGGGGGAGGGGTTGTTAAGCAGGGGAGGGGCTTAAGCCTAGGTAAGGAAGTACCCTCTAATATAGCACTGGATTCTGCACCCACACATGGCTACAGATACAGACCAGGTCAAGCCAAAGTTGTAAAGGCTGGACAGGACAGAGTCTCCTTGATCTGCAGCCAGTGGGGTGGAGCCAGGAGGACAAGAGACACAGATACTGGCCCAGCTCTGCCTCAGGCCTTCTTATAGCATCAGCAATCCTGGCCAAATGCCAGCTCCAGGTGCCCTGATTGCCTGACCACAGGTGTTGAGGAAGGTCAAGTTGGCAGAGGGGCCCTAAAAGAAAGGTCTGATGGGACCTGGGGGATGGAGTTTCTTCTTTTTGGAGGGGAGTGCCAGGGATTGAACTTAGGGGCACTGGACCACTGAGCCACATCCCCAGCCCTATTTTGTGTTTTATTTAGAGTCAGGGTCTCACTGAATTGCTTAGTACCTCACTGTTGCTGAGGCTGGCTTTGAACTCCCGATCCTCCTGCCTTAACCTCTGGGATGGGGTTTCACCATTTGGTGAATCCTCCTTTATTTTTCCTTCAGGCCTTCTAGAAGTATTTCAGTCCTCTACCCTTCCCCCAGGCTGTAGGCAGAGGATGCTGCTAGGAAATGATGATGTCATTATGAGATCTCTCAGAGGATTTAAATCCTCTGTAAGTACTAGGTTTAGTGGAGAAGAAAGAAGGGGTTGTGGATCCACTTGGTGACAGCACTGCCCAGCTCCCTCAGTTTTTTCCCTCCTGGTCAGTGAAATGAAAGTAATCCAAGGTATTCAAAGGCTTGTGAGGATTCCATAAGATCATCTAAGAAAGCCCTTAGCAGAAAACCTACGCTATTGCCAGCACTCAGTAGATTATAGTCAGTGACATCTACGCCATGACAGTTTCCACTGTGAAGGGGCTGTGTGATGAGCAAGCAATGCCAGACAAACAGCTGAGGATGCCAGAGGATCACTTCTCCCCTGCCTGGCCCACAGGTAGTTTTCGGTATTTATTGAGTGAATGGATGAATGAATGAATGGATGAAGGAATGCAAAATCAGAACTGGCCCTTCAGTATTTTTTGCCAGGAATTTCATCTATATATCTGCCTGTGTTGTTAGAAATTAATTGCTCCTTCAAATATGAAAAGGATTCCTACAGAGTTTTATGTATGAGTAATATGTTGGGTAATTGGGCTCTTGATCAGGCTGGGAGGGAAGGAAACCAACTCGTAGACAGTGCTCACTAGGAGCTGGGCTGCGAAGGCTTTCCTGATGGACCCTTGGGGTGAGGCCTTGAAGCCAGGAGCTTTGGTCCAGACAGCTGCACCCTCGGGGGGCTCTGGTAGGGATGTTGTGCTGTAGGTCAGCCCCTCATTTCTGCTAGGTTTCCTTCCATGGAGCCATATCTGCATGATTGATGAGGTTTCAGGGGAATCATGTGGCTGAGAAGCAACGCAGGTTCTCTGGTTTTCCCCAGCACCGAGTTCCAGCCCCAGCCTTGTCAGTGGCTGACACAGGTTAGAATTCAGAAACTTGGCCAAGGACAGGCAGGCCCATCTCAGAGTATGGCTATGAAAGGTGGATCTTTCAGATCTAAAATCAAGGTGTGCAGAGAGTGGATGGGTGGGTGGTGGGGGGGGGACTTTTCCTGAGGAAGGAGGAGCCATCAACTGGTCTTCAGTACCTGAGATGGGGTGTAGGGCAGGGGGTATAGGGACTTGGGATTCTGGACTTTCTTGGAAAGAAAGAAGGGCACTTTGAGGAAACTGGCATCATCCAGTCTGGCAGGATTCAGGGGAGGAATGGTGGGGCCCATGGGTGTGTTGGGTTGAAAGAGGTTACTTGTGAAGAGCTAGACTCTGAAGTCTGTCCTGGGACTTGGAGTAGAAGCACTGGATTCCCTGTAACAACCCAGTCTTCTTGTTCCTGGCCCACACTGCCAATTGCAATTTCACTCAAGCTCATGGTGCTTATGAGTCCAGGAGAATGTGATTTTGAGGTAAACCTTCTGGGGAGACCTTGAAATGACGAGGTGAGGCTGCAGACTTTGGGGCCTCACGATGACACTGCCTGACCTGTGAAAACCAATGAGGGAATGGAATCCACAGGATAAAGAGTAAAATCTCTTGCCCCTGGTCTTAACCAAGATGTGTCCACATCTTCAGCCATAAGAACCTCTCTCTGGCCAGGCTCAGTGGCATATTCTGATGTGGACAGTGGTCCAGAGAGAGGTTCTTACTGCGAATTGAACCCAGGGCAATTAACCACTGGGCTATATCCCCAGCCTTTTTAAAATTTTATTCAGAAATGGGGTCTCATTTAGCGAGACCCTAAGCAACTTAGTGAGATCCTCTTTCTAAATAAAGTATAAAAAAAATGGCTGGGAATGTGGCCCAGTGGTTAATTGCCCTAGGTTCAATCCATGGTACCAAAAACAGAAACAAACAAAAAAGTGACCAAAAAACCCACCCCTCTCTGGACCACTGTCCATCAGAATATGGTCCAAGATATGCTGTTGGTTGTTCTGCTCTGGGAGTGATTGACCAGGGCTAACTTGGACCACTTATCTCTGGTTTTCTCGAGGTTACCCTGTGACTTCCCCACAGCCCCACCCAGGGGAGATGGGATGTCTGTGGAAGGTCAGCAGCCTTCCTCAGGGAGCAGCATGGATGGAATTTATGCCCTTGCTCAATGTTTTACAGTGTGTGTTGAACTGAGTAAATTGAAATTAGGCAGGAAGATTTTTAACCAATTCATCAGTCCAAGTAAATCCCTGTTAAGAGGTAGAAATGAGCTCTTATGGGAATAATAGCCCTAGGAAAACAAAGTACAATAATATTCTTCTCTTTCCAAATTACATATAAAATCAATGGCTGGTTCCCTGCTAAAAAGCCTAATGCCCTGCACTATAATTCATTCCAGGAGATCAGGCTTGTGGCTGTTGGCGTGCAGGCAGCCCTGGGGCCATACCCAGAGGTCCAGGATACTCATCTTAGAGTGGTGAGCTGAGAAGCGTCCCCAGCTAGGTTGAGGGTGGTGTGGCCAAGATGGCAGAGCTCTGCGAAGAAGGCAAGATGGAGAGTGGCACCTACCTCACCCTGAGTGCCTCATGAAGTCCCTGAGGGGCTGTTGGTGTCTCTTTTGTAGACAGAAAGTCAAGAGTCTGAGGGAGAAAGTACATTCTGAAGTGCCTTGTAGCTGGTTACATTCTGAAATGCCTCATAGCTCTTCCTGTGAGAGCTACTGATTCTTAGAGCCCCTGTGAGGCATGGGGCGGAAGTGGAGGGTCAGCAGGCACAACCTCAAGAGTTACAGTGACAGATGGGGTTGAGGAGGCCTGCCACACAGCACCCTGGCAGAGGGAGAGACACTAGAGTGAGCTGAAGAGTCCCTTCGGCCCTAGGATGGGAATGGGGGACTGCAGGGCCTGGCTGGACTGTGCACTTTCAGGGAGAGAGCTCGCCCCTCACAGGCCCATTGTCTCCCTTGTGTGGGCTGGAGTGGGTGCTCATGGAGTGAGAGTGTAAGAGTGGATACCCCTATTCCAGATATGAATTGAAATATGAAGTGGGACAGGGGATAGAAGTCATTTGACATAGTCAGGGACATAAGGGACTGATGGAGACGTTACAAAATGGAATTCGGGAGATTCTGGTTCTAAGAAATCTGAATATCTCTACATGTGTCTGACCCTTAGACACATATGGAGATAGGAGTGAAAGGCCTCAGGTTTTTAAAAGCACGGCTCCATGAAGCCAGGGACTGGGTCCTGGTCATCTGTGTGTCCCAGCGTGCCTGCTGGCTGACAGAGTGGGACTCAGAGAGTGCCCCTCCGGGAATGACACATGAAGGAATGGGCAACTTCCCTGTCACCTCTCTGCAGAATGGTGGTCCAGTGAGTTAGAGCGGCCCCAGGGTTTTGTGTGGAGACCCTCCTCCCTGGTTTCTGAGGAGATGACTGAATCACAGCCCAGTCATTGCAACAGCTGCCTCAAAGTGAGAGCCTCCATGACCACAGCATTCCGTGAGCTCTGAGAGCATGGCTGCGCCATGGCAAGGGCTTTGAACACCTTGCTTCACATGGCTCTCATGACACTCATGAGGTTGGGACTAGTACAGAGAAACTGAGGCTTGCAGGTAGCATTATGCTAACTTTTCCATGGCATGAGTTCAAATATAAAAGCTGAAAAATACAAGTCAACTCATGGAGTTACCGTGACCCCTGTGGGTCCATTGTGGCTGGGTGCAAATCATTGATGTTTCAGAATCTGTCTAAGATCTTGTCCTCAAATGCTTTTCAGGACAGTCATAACTGGCAGACCTGCATGTGGCTTACAGGAAGAGCCTGTGCCCTGGGGCTCAGGAGCCTACCCACATGATGGTGCCCTTATCTCCTGCCTGGAACACCAGACCCCTTCTCTGGGCCTACTCAGGGTGAAGGCTCTTCCACAGTAAGCAGAGCCATTTAAACCTGCCAGGACTCTGAATATTAAGGTGAGAATTACTACACCTGCCACGGAAGGAAACAGCTGCTGTGTTCAAGGCCCTGGGACGGGTGCTGCATACATGGGGCCTAATAGGGTCTGTAAGGGTCTGTAATCAACAGGAAGTAGCTCCTCTTCTCTAGGTGCAAGACGAGGAAAACTGAGGCTTGGGGGCTGCAACTATTTGTACAAGGCTGCTCAGCCAAAAAATGGCAGAGCAAGGGTTCAAATGTAAGCTGCCTGATGCCAAAGTCTCCACCCTCTCTACTGGGCCCACCGTGTACCTAGCAAAGGACAGCTGGGTCAGAAGCAAGAGCAATGGTCTCTAGTCCTGGCTCAACATGCAGCAGCTGCTGTGTCTTGGGACAAGTCATATCACCTTTCCAAGCCTCTTGACCTACATCTGTACTAGAAAGGTGCTGAGCATGCCAAGGTTTGATTCTCTAATTACCTGTGCACCTCTATGTGCATATTAGAGAGTTTGTGTGTGTGTGTGTGTGTGTGTGTGTGTGCATGCACGATGTGCACAGGTTCATGTGTGCTGGCAAACTGAATACCTAAGACCCTCCAAGGGAATCATACTTCCTAGAAGGCAAATATTCAGTCTGCTCCTTTGGAGACCTCCATTAATGAAGCGCCCGCCCCTCCATCTGTCTCCTCTTCCTGCTTTAGCCAGTTGCCACCTGGGCTTGGGGTCTGGAGAGGATGTCAGCCATTCTACTTGCAAATGGGAATCAGTGGGGGAGAAAGGACAAATCCTCTAGTCCTGCAGGTCCTGCCTGGCAGCACTAACATGGGCTTTGCAGGTGAGAGGTGCACAGTAGGACTTCTGCTGTTTCCTTCAGGGTTCCTGGTCCCTAGCTGACCTCCTAAGCCCACCACATCCTTTCTACCAATGGCTGGACTGGGCAGTGCCTCTGAGTCCCAAAGGCAAGCAGACTGCAGGTTTGGAGAGGGTGAAAGAGGGGAGAAAAGAGCAAGGGACAGGAGCAGGGAGAAGGAAGAGGCCACAGAGAAGCAGCTTGTGGTGTCAGAAGCATGAGCAGGGAGACCCCTTGACTTGCCTCTTGGCCTGGGACCCTACACAGGGCCTCCTGAGCCTCTTCCCTCTGTTCTTTTGTCCTCCCAGAATCACAGATTGCCTTGAGTGAGATGACTGCATTAGCCATAAATGGTGTCAACTAGTATGAACTTTATACCTGTGTCTCTTTTTCTTCATCCATGAATCTCTGAGGAACCTTCTAGATTAAGTGTTTTGGCATCAGAATGACCGATTCTGTGCCAACATCATTCCAGTTCACATTCTCTGCAGCCTTCCAGAGGCCCTTCTTGCTTTGTGCTGACTCTTTGCCAGGCCTGGGTGGCCTGGAGGTTGGGATGGGGATGGGGAAAGCCAGGCCAGGCAGACTGGGCATGGTGGGAAAGCCGCTGCCTGACACGGAGCAGACTGCATCTGCTGCTGCCCATCAGCCAGGACAGAGGTCAGCCATACTATTTCTTATTCTTTATCTGCTGAGAAAAAAATACAGTTACAGAATCAAGGTGATTTTCTCATGTTCTCTGCTCAGCATGTTCTTAATGTTCCCCTTGTTGACCCATTTCCATGACACATGGTGACATGGGAGGAAACTGATATTTCTCATTTTGGCAGTATGTGGGGTAGGGGGTCATCTCTGAGGTAGGCCCTCAACTAACAGCATCTGCTTCTAGGGAACCTTGTGTCAAGTACAGAAACCAGAGAAATGGCTCATGCCCAGTAGAGGGAGGAACAAAGGGACAGTCTGTGTTAATAGAAGCAGGAACAGAAGAAATCAAGGGATCCTGAACTCATCTCTTCAACAGTTCAAATGATTTTTGAGTCCCACAAAACCAGTGCTATATCAGACCTTTGCCAATCTTGGATGATAAAATTCTTTTCTCATGCCTATAAATCTGCTTTGGAAATGTTGTTGTGGGGCGATGTCTCTATCCTCCCTGAAATCTCCCCAAGATGTGAATGCATGGGTAGAGACAGGAGAATTGGTATGTGACATTCACATTTGTAAGTTAAGGTTCAGCTTAGTCATATTGTTTTGCTGGAAAACAGGAAGATGATGATGATAAAAATTTGGGAAACACAAAATGTCAGAGAAGGGCGATGCTGGGTGTCTCTGTGACTTAGCATCAACATAGTCATGCTCATGCAAGTGCTGAATTTTGAGCTACCTCAAAATTACTGCAACATTACTGACTTTACTGGGACAATGAGGGACTATGTGTGTGCATGTGTTTGTACGTGTGTGTGTGTGCATGTGGGTGTGTAGGTGAATGGGGTAAAGAGAAAAAGAATTAAATCCTCATCTTTCAAAGTAGAAAGTCAATAGATAATGCCAGCAGTGGCAGCTGAGGTGGGAACATAAGCATATTTTTTATCAATATGGAGGTGGTAAATAAAAGAGAGAATCAGTAAAAATAGTTAAAAAGCAGTTGCCTCTCAAAAGTAGGAAATAGGACAGAGGAAAGATTCACAAAGACAGCTGTTCTTTGCAAGGAGCCCTGTTGAATGATCTGATGCTTTTAACCAGGTGCATGGAGAAGAACTTCCATAAAAGGTATTCACAAATTTAATAAAAGGTGAATATTAAAAATGGATATTTGGGCTGGGGATATAGCTCAGTTGGTAGAGTGCCTGCCTCACAAGCACAAGGCCCTGGTTTCAATCCCCAGCACTGCAAAAAAAAAAAAAAAAGTATGGTTATTTATTGCTTAGTGGATCCCTTTGTTAGGGAGGTGGAAGGCCTAGAGGACTCTGAGTGCCTGAACCCCTGAATTCTGAGGCCTGGGCACTGCTGGCCTCTGATCCCCCATGGAGGACCAGGTGCCAGGCCAGTCTGCAGTGCTGTGTGACCTCCCACCTTTACACTTGGGCTTGCCTGCCTCCCAGAGCACCAGAGCCCTTCAGATTGCTCAGCTGTCTGTGGAGAGTGTCCAGGGTGAGTGTCAGGCAATTCTCTTATTTATTTTTAACATTTCCTTGTTCATGGATCTCCAAATAACTTTGATCCATTTCTTGCCAAAGAATAGATTCCTGTATGAACTCCAGGGACTTCTTGCTTGTTCCCGTGAGGACCTCTTTTTAATTTTCGATAACTGAGATCCGTTTCTTACCTTGTTTTCTACTATATGACCACCACCACAATCACCTTCAGCGTGTGTATTTATGTTCCTGAATGAAAACATTGGCTTCCCCCTCACTAGCCTATCCCCCGCCCCCATGTTTCTTGTCTCCATAAACAGCATTTAGGCTCTGCTCGTTCAGGTCATCTTGTAGTCATCTTTGACTCTTCTCTGTTCCCTTTACTCCATGTCCCACCTTCCAAGAAATCCTGTGACCCCTACTTCTAAATGCACCCAGAATCCACCCAATTCTCTAGCTGCAGGGTGACCACACTAGTCCAGGCCACCAGGAACACTACACCATCCTCCTGCTAGCTTCCCTGCTCCTACCTGTATCCCTACAGTCTGAAAATGCAGACCTTAAAATGCTGATGGCTTCCCAGGGCACTGGGAGCAGAACTGACTGTCCTTGCAGTGATTGGCAGCCTTCTGTGTGATCTGCTCGCTTCTCAGGAGACCTTTCCCATCATTCTGTTCCCACTCTCCTCTGCTTCACCCAGATCATCCTTCTGGCTTGAAAACTCCAAGCTTGCTCCTGTCTTGTGGTGCCCCTCTGGATTCTTCTCCAGGATCACCACATGCATGACTCCTTCACTTCCTTTAGGTCTCTGCTTCAGTGTAAGTACATCAGAAAATCCTCTAATGATGACATTATGGAAAATGGGACACCGTTCTTCTGTACCTCACTGCCTTGCCCCTTCTCCTCCTTTACATTTCTTCATGGAACTTGGTATTTATCACTATATTATACCTCTATCTTTAATTTCTCCTCTCCTCTAGGTTTTAATCTCCACAAGAGCATCTGCCATTTTGATCCCCCAATGGATCCACAGCCCCAGAAGAGTGTCACCACATCATGGGCACAGAGTCGGCATTCATTAAATATCCTGGTCGATGCACTGTGCGCCCACTGTGAGCAGAGTGCTTCCAGGCACTAGGGGTTACAGGGACTTTGGACCTGTGCCTGTGTCAGACTTTTCACATCCACAGAGAGTTAAGTGACCACAGGACGTGGCTACACTGACTTCCAGCAGGAGTTGTGGAGAGAGCCTATTGCCTTTTTTTTTCCTTCTTGGAACTCTTGTCTTGACACCTGGAATAAATGGTGTGTGTTCTTGGAGGGTATGGGGTAGACACTTCCCTGGGTCGGGAATTTTACATGTGGGTTTGATTGGGCAAATCTAAGCTATCTCTGCCAGTGGGTCATCTGCACGTATTTGGGTTTTACTGATGTGTCTCCAAGGTATCATCTCCTTTCTCTCACCTTTATGGAAAATGTCATTCTTTCAACTGACTTTTTGAGAAGATTTAGCTATGCACATGGGAAGGAATGCAGCCCCACTTCCGAATCACCCTCTTTGTGAAAATGTGGTGATATTTAACAAATCCTTTTGAGCATCTCTGTGTTCTTAGCTCTGCTCAAGGCAGTGGAGAAACAGGTGGGATATCAGCCCAGGATTGAAACCTCTTCACAGGGGCAAGAGTGAACCATGCAAAAGAGCATGAGTCTACTGGGGTACCAGTGCCCTTTGTAAGGATGTGCTCTGCGTAACTTCTATCATCGCCTGCTCTTCAAGATGGCGTGCCAAACCTCCTTTACTGCAACTTTCTTCTTCTACAAATGGAATGCCAGACATTAATTAAATGTCAATGACTATTCCTGCCAGTTCAATTTTCTGGCTCTATCTAATTAGGATTAAATGGCGAGAGAGGTTAGGCAGACTAAATCAAAGGAACAAAAAGAGTTCAGGTTTCCAAACTGGGTCCCCGCATTTGCTAAATCAATTTCAATTAGCTGCCTAAAGCCGTTTGACTGCTTTGTGAAGCAAGATGTTTGCCTTTATGGAGAGAATCTGTGCTCTTCTCAGTTACCCACCTTGACTCTGGGCCACCCTGTGGCTGTGAGAGCCTGTGACCCCTTTGGGCCATGCCGCAAGGTAAGCAAGTGAAAGGCGTGCTTCCTGTAGGAGACCTGCAGGTGCCCAAGGCATCCTGTTTCTGGGGATGCCCTACCCTTCTCCTCCTTCTTGTGCTGGTCAATATCTGTCCTCAGCATTCAGATGTGGCTGGGTGGGGGAGCTGACATGATTTGTGTGTTCCCTTCTGTCTATTGGCAGAGTAAGGAAGAATAGACCTGGGAGATGAGCAGCTTGCTAATTCAGCCAATAATAATTTATTTGCTATTTGAAAGAAGCGAAATTCACTGTGGGCAGCTTTTCCTAACTGAACTAAGTGTTCATTAGCAAATTAAAATCTACTACAAATTGAACATCTTTAATCCCAAATCCCCGATGCCCCCCAATCTGAAACTTTTTGAGTGCAACATGGCACCCCAAGTAGCAAATTTTACACCACAGAACTTTGTTTCATGCACAAAATTATTCAAAATATTGTATAAAATTACCTTTGTATGAGGTGCATGTGAAACATAAATAAATTTCATCTTTAGACTTGGGCCCCATCCCCAAGATGACTCATTATGTATATGCAAATATCCCTGAATGTGAAAAACTTCAAAATCTAAAATACTCTGGTCCCAAACAATTTGGAAAAAGGACACTCAACCTGAACCAATTTCTCTTTGTCGGTTGGTTTTGATTGAACTTTTTATATTTTCATATATTATTACTATTAATTTTTTTCTTAGATTACTGTTGGCCAAAGGAACTTACCATATACTCAAATTATATGTTTGGGGGGGCCTTTTGATATGGACTTTTAATATACTTATATTTGTGAATGATAGCATATTGCATTAATAATATTAAAACATCTTAATTTTATTATTATTTTTTGTTACAAAATGTTCACAGTTCCTGCCTGAATATAACACCCTGGTATTAAAATACTTCTGTGGGCTTAATTTCTACTGATTAATAATTGTCAAGGGATGCAGATGGTGTAGTCCTTTTAGCAGCACTCAGAGAAGCTTCTTTATTTAACATCTGCAACTTTCAAACTTTCACAGATTAGAAAGCCCTGCACCAGAGCAAAGGCATGGCGACTGTGCCCCACACTGGTGGTGGGTTCAGAACCTCACTTCTTTGTGAGCAGAGGCCCATCTAGTTTCACTGCATTGCAACTGAAAACCCTCCTGTGGAGAGTTCCCTCATGACTGAAGGCTCAGGCCAGCTCCTATTGCAGCCTGTGAAAAGAAAATGTGCACACAACATGGATACAATAGGCAGAGAATTCATGAAGGATTCCATAAAAACAGAACATTAGATGGGAGTAAATAATACGTGAGCTAAAGTTGATACTAGGCAGATTGTAGGCATTCATTCAAGCAAGATGCATAAATATACACACAAATGTGTACACACATACACAAAACACACATGCACACACACACAAACACACACATATGTCTATACACATATATACACATACACACTCTTGTACAAAGATACACATACAAATATATATACACACTCCTGCACATTCACAAGCATATATGCACACACACATGCACACACACATGTACAAACCCACATGTATATATACCCAAACATATGTACACAATCCATGCATGAAAATGCATGTGTACAAATGTAAACACAACAAATGTATATGCACATACACATATACAAATGCATATGTGCATATACATAGATATATATACACATACATGGCAGTGCAGGAGGTGCTCTAAAATGACATACTCCAAAGCAGTCACTGATATATTAGGAACAAAACAACAAATGAAAACCTCAGAGATTAATTCTTTCCTCCGCAAAGTCTTTCTCTAGTTTGGTAATTTTTTCCTTATGTTACTGGAAGGATTGGGGTCGGTTTGGGCATGGTATACCCACATGTGCTGATGATCAGTGAAACTTGATTCTGTACATGTTACTCACCTTTAATAAGCAGCGAGTCATGGGGAAATCTGTTTACAAAAAGAGCAAATGGAAGAAAACAATGGGAAGGATGGTTTAATTTGATTTAATATAATCTAACCACATTAAAATCTGAATTAGGAGTTTTACGCTGTGGGTCTCCTCTGGGGAAATATGTGTGGAAGCAGTCCTAAGAGAGAAATGAGCTTTTGCTTTAACTCACTGCCACCACTGGGTTTATGTAATCATTCCGAGGCCTTGGGATAATCCCCTGTTTCAACCCACTGCCATGAGAATCCTCATGCTGTTACATTTTGAACTTCAGGAATGGGAGAGATTATTTCACATTTCTAAGACTGTTCATTGGATTTTATGAAATTATATGTGTGAAGCCTGCTTGTAATTAAATCTGTAAGTATCATATAATTTGAATTTCTTGGTGCATCAAAATGTCATTTTTACTGTTATAGCATTAAACTATGTGATAATCTAATATGTTGCTTTTAGCATACTTAAAAAGTCAACTTCCCAGATACTGTATATTGCATTTTGGTTTGTGAAAGGAGCTTCATGCCCTGAGTGGGAGCTTTCCCAATCCATAGTATGTTATTAACTTTGTGATATTTATCATAATGTGAAATTAAAATCCAGCAGTCTCATGCTTTTAAAATGAATGCATAAATCGATTTTACTCCTTCATCATTTCTAATTGGTTTCAGCCTCCACAAATGGTCTTCCTTCATTACACTTATTTATTTATTTTGGTTTTTGTTCTCTCAGGGAACTAAAGGTAAAGCATATTCACATCAGCCCCCAAACTGACCCATCTTCCCAGTCAGCCAAGTGAGGGGTTGTTTTAAACAAGGGTATGGTTGGAAAAGCTCATTAAGGGGGAGGGAGAACTGGAGGGAGTTTTGGGGGAAATTCCTTCAGAAGGCAGTGGGGAGTGCCACTGCAGGGACTGGTCAGTGCTAATCCTCATCAAGAACCTGTTCCAGGAGCTGTTTTCCAGGATGGCCCATGGTCTTGGAGACTGCAGGTTGTCAGTGTTCCCCACAACCAGGGAAAGCCATCAAAGATGCTTCCCCAAGAGGGAGAAGTACTGCCAGGAAGAGATGTGTCTAGTCCCTCTGTCTACTCCTGTTCTGCCTTCACCCAACCCCAATCTGGTTCTGTAGCCTCAGGCTCTGAAATGGCCCTCTGCTCACCACACACTGGGTCCTTCCCCTTCTTTCCTGGTTGGCTCTCTCAGCAGCACTGAGTGTCAGTGACCACCCTTTCCTCCTTGAAACAGCCTTTTCTTAGCTACTGAGGCATCAAATTCCTTCCTCTTGTTCCTCCTGAACCTCTTCTTCCTGATTGCTTTTCCTCTTTCCCATCCTTCTGCTGGTTTTATTGGCCATTCCTGGGGCTCTGTCCACGGTGCTGATCCCAGCTCTCCTACATTTCTCCCTGGATACTCCCCATCCTGGGATGAGATGCCTTAAATAACATCTATAAGATGAAAGTTTCCAAAGTCAATTCCTATTTGAAGCTCATATCTCCAGTTTTCCACCTGATCCATCCACTTGGATACCAGTTGGATATCTCAGAGGTTGAAACAGGATGCTTGTTCCCATATTCCCTGTCCCTGATCCCCAGCAAATCTGTCCCTTTTTATGTCTACACCATAACTGCTCCAGCCAAAAAAATTTTTCTTTACCCATTGCATCCAAACCAGCACCAGTGCCATCAGCTTCAGCACCAAAATGTGTCCCAGACCTGCCCAGTTCTCTGCATCCCTACTGCCCTGGTCACACACAAGTCACTGTTGCCTGTCACCTTCTCTTATATCACCCACTGCATGACCTCCTGCTTCTGCCTTCTGTGTCCTTTCAATGGTTCATTCTCCACAGGAAACTCAATGTTCAGCAGATTTTTAAGGCAATTAAGATCATATCGTATCTCTGTCTAAAACTGTTCAGTTGCTTTCCTGCGGTCGTCTGCCTAAAATCCAAACTTGATGGTGATCTACAAGAGCATGAGGGGTGGACCGAGCCAAGAACCAAAGAGATATCTAGGAACAAGAGGATATCTAGGGAGTCAACAATTTCTAAATAAGAGCTAAGGAAAGAATGTCTGGAGTAAAGTAATCTGCAGCAAAAATGAATGGTATTTCAGCTTTGTTCCCTCCTACAAATTTTCAGGTGTCCCTCCCAGGTTTCTATTAGTCAGTCATTTGATGCTTGGATTTTCTGGGCTGTTCTCTGGATTGAGTTTCCTAGTTGAAGGTCCATGGGTGTGTATATACTGAAACTCTGACATTGTTCAAAAGGTGTGTGTGTGTGTTCCTCTTCTCATGTGTATTGTTTTTCCTGGAAAGAGAACCAACCATTGCTTGCATCAATTTCTCAAAGTCTTCTGTAGCTATTTCCAAAAATAGCCCATTTCAATAGAGAAACTTAGAATTAGAGCTGAGGAAAGGAAGGTAATGGGATCTTAGTTGTTCTGAAGTTCTTTGGGGTCTGTGTTTAGGGCTGATTGCCATGAGATCTAGATCTTGTCATCCAGACTGCAATACTGAGCCACGGGCTGTCCTGGGATGATGGGGCTGGTCCACATTTGTGCCATTCAGTGCAGCAGCTGCAACATATGCACTTGAAATGTAGCTAGTGCAATCAAGGGGCCAAGTGTTTAAATTTCACTTACTTTTAATTAACTTAAATCAAAATAATCACACATGGCTACTGGCTACCATATTGGACGCTGCAGATTTGAGCTTTGTTGTCCAAATGTAGCTGGGCATAATTATTCCAGATGCTCTTTAGCACTAAAATCTTCCCAACCTCCTTAGCATCTCTCTTTTCAAGTCATTCTACCCTTGGGGATATAGGTTGGATGTGTTTTCTTCTGTCTTATTGTTGAAGAAGCATGTTTGCATGATTTGTCTGGGTTTCTGAGACTAGAACTAAAGTTTTATAGAGCAAGTTCCAGAGCGTATTGAAAATTCTAAATTATTGCATGTACATAAAGATTTTTGTTGTGAATAATTACTATAATTATTAATAATCAGAGCTCCCTTTTATTGCCTGCCCTCTGTGGCATGAGGTACTGTGCTCTTTTATCTCATTAACTTTCACCCCAGTAGCTTGATCCTGGGCTCAGTATCTTGGCCAATGTAAGAGGCAGAGCTGGGCTTCTGACCTATGTGCACCTCTGGTCCTGCAGCCAGTCCTCATCCTCATTTCCCTCCACCTGACACAGGGACCATAGGGAGGCTGCCTGTTCAATCAAAATTTGCTGCCCTCTTCTCATGGAACACATTAGTCCTAATAGTACTAAGGCCATATCTAGTAGTAGGGACTCTGGTGTTCTCTCTCCTTCAGCTCAGACTCTTCAGATCCTGAAGTAAAATTTCTCTGTTGCTTTTGGTGGGATCTCCCCCAGGCCTTTTGATATTTTTAAATGAAATTATGCATTTCTAAATTGCCTGATAGTTCTCAGCCATGCTAGCTGGCAGTTGAATGCATGCAGACATAAGGACACAGGTTAACCCAGCAACCACTCCAGCAGACAAAGCACTACAGAGCTGGGGTTGCCCAGACCATCCAGTGCACAACTGAGGGCTGGCTCTCGGGTAGTGTTAATGGGCTGTATTTGAAAAGTGGCAGAGATTTCTGAGAGACTGTCATGAGGGTTGGGTATCTATTAGAGCAGATGCATCTTGATCATCCTTAGCAACAGTTCTTGTGCAGTCTCCTTGACTTCCAAATGGATCACATATACCTTTTATCTAGCTTGATGCCATTTTGAAAAATCCCCTTGACCTATTAATCCTAAGACAAGCTACCCTCAGTGAATTAGTTCTCTCTTTTGGAGAATCAAGTCTTCCTAATAATTCAATTAATGCAACTGAGAGGAAAACTCCTCTTTTCTTTCCATTGATACAATTTGAAAAGATAATAAATAATGACTGTGCCTGGTGCTGGGCCCCTGCAAACTGCAGGTGGCAGGTGCGTTGGCAGGATGTGTAGAATGATTTTAATGTTTTTGCCCTTACATTCAGGCATAGAAATTTGCCAGAAGGCAAGGTTATTAGAAATGGGCAAAACTTACTGAAAATGTTAACAATGGAATTATCTGCAGTAGGAAACCACTGAAAGCAGGCAAGCCAGTGACCACTGCTCAGCAGTCCCGTCTTTCAGCTTGTCCCCAAGTAGCTCCACCTTTCTCACCATCAGGCTCTCTTTTCAAAAGCTGCTGCCATTGCATCACTGGTTTCAAGTCTATATTTTGTAAGTAAGAGAAATAGGAAGTAAAAAATTAAAAACACTTCTTCAAAACCATGTTCTGCCAATCAGCAAGCAGCACAAGGACACTGCTGTTGGTGATGGGATTTATCCACCTTGGGTGGTCCAGGGTTTCCAGGTCTCCTGCCTCCAGTGTCCTTGATCATCCTTAGGAGAACTGTCAAGGTGCCAGGCACACAAGTCCATTTGCATACTAAGGGCAACAGGTTAGGTAGGCGCTCAGGCCCTGAGCTGCAGGAACTGGAATAATTTTAATAGGTTGCTTTTGATTTTGTTGTAGCAAATCTGCGCCTCCTGTATAGCAGCTTCTGTTGTTACTCCACGCTACAGTAAAAAGCGAGGAAGAAGGAAGCAGTTCTCATGATGAATAAGGAGGGTCAACCTGGATTCTCAGAAACAGAGAAAGGGCCAGATTCTTTATTTAGCATCAGAAGCCCAGTGCTCAATATTTTCCAGCTTTTCTAGTTTTATTAGCTGAGTTTCTTTTACCTTCTTTGGCTCAATTAGACCTTATCTTTATATTGTATGCATAAAAAACAAAACAACAAAGAAACAAGAAAAAATTATGTGATATTTGCAAAAATAGGTGATTTTCTGCTGCATGGAACTTTCAAGTACACTGTTGCAAGCCAGGTCTCAGCATAACAAAGAAAACCCCCAATATGGTGCCCCCCTGGCCCACATCCCACAGCATTTGTGAAGCTTCAGACCCATCACCAGTTCCCACTCAGCAAAGGTTTTATCAAGTTCCATTCAGTGTGCGCTAGTTGCTCTGCTCAGTGATAAGATGCAAAGATGAAGAAGAGGCCACCTTTGCCCTTCAGGTTGTCGTTCTTCATAGGGACACTAAGAAGCAAGTGGCATCCAGAGGCCATGTGCACCCTGGGAGGGTGACCCCTGGTCTAGGGGTCAGGTAGACCTTCTGGAGAGGCAGGGTGATGGTGTGTTAGGGAGTGAAGGTGGAAGGGCATCTGAGCAGAGAATGATGTAAGGAGACATCAGAGAACTTGACCGGACTTGAGCAGGGGGGTTCTAAATGTTGCCCCAGAACAAATAAAAGCCCTCTTCTGGCTGACCAAATTTGCAAACTCTTGTATGAACAAACACTGCCAGGGATCTGGGAGTGACCAGACAGATGGATTTGTACAAAATGGCTAAGTTCAAGGAGAAAAAGTGACAGGTCTCATGGATGTGACGTGGACAGGAGTTCAGCTCCACTCCCTCAGCAGGGACAGGGAAAGTCCTCTGCCCCAGGACAGCCCCTCTCATCTGTTCTACAGTTTGGGGAACACTGATTGGTTGTGTCCAGTCAATCCCTGTTGGAGCCTCCTCCTCTGCCCACCTTGGCCTCAGGCCTGGTATGAGCCTCAAAGTCACCTTTGCAACTACCCACAGCCCCACCTTGCCATGTAGGACAGGGGCGCCTCTTTTCCAGAGCCCATGGCAGACCCTGACTTGCTTCCTCTTCTGCTCCCCCTTCTTCTGTGCTCTCAGTAGGTGGTTCTTCCTCCCACTGACTTCCTGAGGCCTCCCACTTGCTCTGTGTGATTTTCTGACTCCACTTGCAAAGAGCTATGCCCTCCAGCTCTGGCTGTGCCCTCATCTCTGCGTGGCCTGTCACTGGGCTCCCGCCTTCTCCCTCCCTCGGGGTGTGGCCAGGCCCTTCTCTTCATTCCTTCTCGCCTGAAGTGAAGGCTGTCTTCTCCTTGGCCCTGCACAGGTAGCCAACTCCCCAACTTCTTAGCTCTGAAGGGGGATGTGAGAATCAATCAAGGTGATGTTTGCAACAGTTCTGCACAGAACTTACTGCGTCTGGGTGCTGACGAATGACAGGCTTCTTTCCCATCCTACACTTGGACAACTTCCCTACAAGGGGCCACTTTGAGGCCTCTGCCACCCATCCTGCCAGTCCATGGGACTCCTGAATCCCCTCCCTTCTGAAAGACCCTTGCCAGTTACAGTGTACTTCATGTGAAATAGAATTAGCAGATTTAAAAAGTGTGATGTGAAGGTTTTAAAAGTCTCACTTCAAATACAAAATTAGAAATAACCTGACTTTACCTCCTTTCTTTATTTTTATTTATTTATTTATTTATTTATTTATTTTTTTAACAAACTACATGATTTCAAAGCTGGATAGCAAAACCATAAACGGTGCTCATCCTGGAACTGGTAAACAGAAATACCCCCTCCTTTGTTCTCATCTTGTGAATTTTTTGTTGCTTGTATTCATTGGAAGGCTAAAGTCATTTTGGTGGCCATTGTTCTGTTATTTTAACAGTCACTGTTATTATAATTGGAAATCTTTTTTTATACCCTGTAACAATGTCATCCAAGTGTTCATTAAGGAGCATTGCTAGTCTTAAAAATCCCACCTGAATGCCGATGAGTTTGGTCCAGAAGGTAGAGTCAATCAAACACCGAGAAGCAGGTCGTTTGGCTGCCTGGATAGGCTGCACCAGGAGGTAGGTGGAAGGACCCTATGGAGCAGCAGGGCCAAGGCCGAGAAAATGAAAAGCAGCTTTAACAGCAAGTATGCAAGATAGCCTACAGACTTAAGTGCTTCTGTGATTCATTTCCCTTCGTATTTATTCCCGAGTCTCCAAATGTACCTGTTTTAAATTATCTGACACCTTTAGAAATGCTTTTTTGACCTAAAATGCAATTGCCCTGCAAGATCTAAGAGGTCATCCAACAATCAATTGCTCATTGCAGAGGAAGAAGGCTCACAACTGGGAGGCGCAATGGAGAGGCCCTACCTGGGGAGTTGCAGAGAAACGGGTCGATGTTGTGTGATACAGGTAGCTAGAGAAGGCGCTGGACAGGGACGCCTTGGAGTTCTCACTGGAATGTTTCAACTAGTGCGCCTCCCCCACGCGTGCTGTGACTCCCATGTTGGCACACAGGATGACCTCAGAGGGTTCAGGGGTGGACTCTAATTTAATTGTCAGGTCTTTATTTCAGCATTGTCCTGAAGCATAGCTCTCATATGGAACTCATGAGATAAAGTTTCCTTTTAAAAATAAAACCATTCAAATGAACAAAATAAGTCTGTTTAAAGACACATTTAAAGAAAATCATTGTATAGGTGGCACATGGCCATTGCAGAAATGATGAAAGTATTATGCCAATGATAGACTTTGGGAAGATGTTGGTTTTCACTTATTTAGGAAAATATAGTCCCTGTGTTTATGGGAATCCTCGTCGGCACGTATTGTTCTTTTGGGACAATATATCACATAATTGGATATAGTGCTATTTTATATGAGGCTAATTTCGGAAGCTAAAACAACCATATCTATTAAATGCTATTTTATTTGATTAATAAAAATGCTAGATTGTTTTAGGATTGAATAAATATAAAATGTTAATTGGATATAAAATGCTTATTTATGTGATCATGGGTATTGCCATAAAACTATAAGACAGTTATTACTGTTTAATATTGCTTTAATTAGAAGTGCTCTTCCAAAAGTTAGAAGACAATAAGCTTCTCCTTATAACAGCTCCTGAGGAACCAAAATGATACTACCATCGATCATCAGTCAAAACTGAACCCGGCGATTTTCATCCTCCCAGGACGACATAGGGTGATGGGAAGTTGCAATTTTGCAGGCTGGTGTTTTAATCAGCCACTGTGGACTTGCTCAATTCAGTTGAATGTGTATTGAATGTGCACTGTGTGCCAAGATCCCAGGTCCATGGGGAAGTTAGCCAGGATTGGTTCAGGTGCAAGTGGTAGAAAAACCTGACTCAACTGACTGAAACAGGGTGTATAGTAGGTTCAAGTACTGAAGAATCCAGGTATGGGCCAGGAGTCATCACGCACACCCATAATCCTAGTGGCTCCAGAGCCTGAGGCAGAAGGATCCAGAAGTTCAAGCCAGCCTCAGCAACTTAGCGAGGCACTAAGCAACTCAGCGAGACCCTGCCTCTAAATAAAATATTTCAGAAAGGACTGGGGATGTGGCTCAGTGGTTAAGTGCCTATGGGTTCAATCCCCAGTACCAAAAAAAAAAAAAAAGAAAAGAAAAGAAAAGAAAAGTCCAGGTATGAAATTCTGTCATGGCTGAATCCAGGTGCTCAAGCAGTGTGATGGATCACCTCTTCTGTCCAACTCAGCTCTTCTTTCTCTTCAGATGGGGCAGCCCCTAATCACTTGGAGTCATCTACTCTATTTCAGGTCTCATAAAAAGGATATGTCAGCTCCCTCATCGGTCTTAGGATTGAGTCTCCTCCACCAGGCTGTGATACCTGGGCTGGGGTGTGAGCACCTGTGTGGACTGAAGGTGCAGGTATGGTTATTTTCCAAAGGAAGACAGGACACATGTCACCAGAGGAAAGGGAACCGACCACAAATGTGGTCTTCTGCACTGCAGACTCCCTGGCAAGTAGCTTGAGCAAGACTTTCAGCAGCTTGACAGGGGTGGGGAGGGCAATTTTGAAGGGACACAAAGGCATGGACATTTGAGCAAAGATAGGGCATTTGGAGAACTAAAAATTGAAGATTGCTGGTGCAAAGAATTTTAAGGATGGTAGGGGCAAGTTTAGTCCTATTGGAATTTCCTGAGAACTATGAGAATGCATCCTCGTCTTTGGCAGATCTTTCCTCTTATCTCCTGAGATGTGGCAGAACTGAGGATGGTAGGTAGGGACCTCAGCAGGAAGCTCAGAGACAACATGTACAAAGGGCCACAGCTTTGCTGCCCCAGCACCTGCTTTTGCACTGCTCCCCCTGTGGGTGAAACAGGAGCCTCAGCCATTAATTCTACAAGTACCTACTGAGCACCTATTTTATGTCAGACACTGTGCTGGGCTCATTAATCAAATCAGAGCTCTGATGCCCCTTATCTGGTGCTTTACTAAGAATCTTCCAGGCACCAGGTATCCAAGAGGAGGACCAACCAAGAGGAACAGGGTATCTGTCCTCAGGGAGAAAAAGATGTGTGGTGGGACAGGAGAAGGGGACTCCTGGCAGAAAATTGCAGAGTAGAGGGGAGAAGGTCTGGGGAGAGGAAGGTTGCTCTCCCTTAAGTGCTTGAAATCTTGATTGTGCCATGGTGTGTGTGTGTGTGTGTGTGTATGTTGCAGAACTCTGGGACACAGGCCTTCTCTCTCTCTTATGTTTCCATAGGGACATCTGGCCTGGCCTTTCCTCCTTCCCTCCTATTCCAAAAATACCTTTTGGTGGTTAATTTAGGTTCAATCCTTCTTCTTGTGCCTAGTGGTCTCTCTTTATCTTCCTGCTTCTACATGCAGAGGTTCTAGCACACACGGGTTCCAAGATTTGGATTCATATGACTCTAGAGCCACAAGGCATGTGCCTGTGCCCAACCCAATGTGCACCACACACCTGTGATTGGGATACTGGGTGTCCCTTTGCTTCCCCTTAATCTGCTTATTCCTCCCCTGGGACCTGGAAAGAAGAGGGGTGAACAATGGCCAGTGTCCAGCTAATTTTGGGATGTGGCATCCAAACTTCACCCTAATCCCTTTCCTTAAGGGTCTTTTGCCTAAAAAGTACATCGCACCATCCCAAACCAAAACAAACATAAACTTGTGTCTGCCTTTTCCTGTGTGTTGGTCTGGTCAATTTATTAACAGAAATGCTCCAAACAGGGGACATAAGTGTGGGCTTTGTGGACATGCATTTATCAGTTTAAATCCTAATTTAGCTGCAAATCAGTTATGTAACTTTAGGTCAATTTGAGTCTCAGTTTCCTCATTTGTCAAATGGTGATGAAAGTACTGACTGATGTGGTGGGGTTGGGAAAAATCAATGAAAGTGTGTGACCAGTGAGTGCAAATGGCTAGATCCTGCACAAATGAGACTTGTGATGGGTCCAATGAATGTAAGGGCCTGTCCTGGGAAGCTGCTTGCTATTGCCCAACACATAGGATGCCTGTGGGAGGGTCTTTACTGGGACATAGGGATGGTGTCCTAATGGACCGCTGACTCAGCCTAACTCAGCCCTTGGGAATGATGGCATCTCTGTTGTTTGTACCTGCCAGGTTAGGAATGGAGGAACAGAGCCTATTCACACAGCCGTTCTTGTCAACCTGACACTTCTCTGCTGTGCCTGAACCAGTTGTCTCTTGCTGTGTCTTGGTATTGTCTCCTTCTGAACCGATGCATGTCTATCTCCAAGAAATGGCAGCCACATCTGTGAATTGGCTTAGCACCTGCCAATGACCTTTCCTTGTGATTTTATATGCATTTTAAAACTTTATGTCAGACTTCTGCATCAAAATCCCTCAATCCTGATACAACCTTGGTAAGTTATAAACCCATTTACCAGATGAGGAAACTAAGTACATGATGTTTCTTTAGATCTCCTGATTTCTAATCTTGTGCCCACTCCACTGCCCTGAGCCACCACACATGGCCTTCCATCTTCATTATTCCCCTGTGGTGGCAATATTTGGTGAGGTTTAAATGCTGGAATTATTGTTAACTGAGATATTGGTCTGCACATCAGGATGCACAGTTCCCTGAAGAGATCTGCTCGCCTTTGCCTCTTCCTCGCTAGCCCCTGTCCCCAGCCTCTGATCCTGTTCACAGCTTATGTGACCCTCTACCCTGGGTGAATCCTTCCCTTACATATTCCATGTTGCTTAAATGAGCCTTTTGGATGGAGTAACTGATTAAGAAATTAGCCCCATTGGCAGCCTGAATACTATGCTGTGAACACTGCCAGGCAGGGAAAGTGCCATAAGGAATTATAAGCCATTTTCTTTGACACCGAGGAACTCAAAAAGGCAAGGCAGTCCCCTCCTTTTGATTTCTTCTCTCCCTTAAATCCTAATGTCTTTCCTAAAGGATTCAGGTCTTGAGCTCAAAAATCTTTGGTTTTGAACCAAAGGAAACCATGCATCCCTGGTGTCCCAGCCTTTCTCTGTGTAAGGTTTGCTGGGTTCCTGTTCTGAGCTGGGGCTCTGGTGTTGGGGAGCTCTGGGGTATTTGGAAAGTTGGAGCTGCTGATTCGCAGCCCTTGGGGCTTCCTCAGTGTCACCCATCGGGCTAAGGTAAGGTGTGCTGCAAGCATCCAAGGATGTGCTGGAAGAATCACATTTCCTTCCTGAGCTCTCAACCCCCAGTTTTCTTTCAGGGACCCCAAATGACCCCGTCATCCATGAAGGGAGATATTTCTCTGGGAATCTGGTTTCCATTTCCAGCCTCCACACCTCACGGCAAAGCACATTTCTCACATGTCAAGCTAAATATGCTGTCGTCTATCCTGATTTCCTCTTTCTTTTAAGAACCAAGCAGGCAGGGAGCCACGGCACTGTGGGGAGGCTTAGGGCCTTGTCAGTCAGGGGCCACAGGGCTGGGCCGTTCCACAGACTTGGCCTCCGGTTTCAGTCATCGACTCCCTTCTCTCCCCTGGCCTGGGATCCCTCCAGTTCTTCTTTGAACTGTCTGAGGTTCTGGACATCCTGATGGAGCTTGATTGTGTAGAATGTGCTCCCTGTTCCCCACGCCTTCTTTCAAGGGACTGTGGAGGAGTTCGTATTTTAGCAGGTCCATTATTGATGTCTGCTGTGGCCAAGACGAGGAAGAGGGATTGTAGTGTTCAGTCAGCTGCACATCAATCTGCTGTCTGTGCTCAGAGATGGAAGGGGGATGGAGAGTCTCCTGGCTGTGGGGCTCTGATCTGCAGGGTGTATACTAAGCAAGGACTTTTTACAGATGGCATTGTTTTGGAAATCGCCAGCATTCAATTGAACTTTTGTTCTAGACTTTCTTTTAACAGAACCTCAGGGATACAGAATTTATTTTCATGATATACTATTATTATAAAATATT